>CAOJCO011599643.1:0-11865 GCA_948330635.1 Euphorbia biselegans | reverse complement strand
ATAATATATTTGGCCCATAAATATTGTTATTCTTAGTGTCCTCCGGTTCAAAGCAAGTACTTTGGGAAAGGAAACACTTGTTTGGGTTCTTACTTGTGACTAAGATCGACAGTGCAACTCGGGTTACTCGGCTCATATACGCGCTAAAGCACGCTTCAAAGGTAACTTTTTCTGAGCTCAAAACTTCTACAACATGACTTTCTTGCTATGTACGTATCTATTTTGCTGGTAATCTTCGAAAATGTTGAAGTGAAAAAATCAAAATCTCATGCTCTGTTTTTTTTAGTTTCCTGCAACTTCTACAAAAATGATTTTTAACACCTAAAAATTCTTTCCTTTTGCGTTTTCTAGTGTTTTCTAACATGATATCGGGCTGAAACTAGTTTAAATTGTTCGCATAATTTTATTTTATTTTTTTATTAAAAAAATTGGCAAGCAGAAGTGCAGTGCACTTCTGCTCGTCTTCTACTATGCACTTCTACTCGAATGCCAACTTTAATTAGCCCACATTTCTTTTTTTTATTTTATTAATTATTATTATTATTATTAATTATTATTATAATTAATAATTATTATTATTATTAATTATTATTATTATTAATATTTATTATTATTATTATTATTATTATTAAAAAAATATGTGTAATTAGTGTTGTGCCCACCAAACATTCCCCAGCTCGCCGAGCAGGGGTGTTCTCCGCCCCCGCTTTTGATTCCGGGCAGTCCTTTTTTTCCCTTTTTTGGGCTTTTTTTTATCCGTTTTATTTTTTATCACTCCGAGTTTTTTATTTATAATTTTAATTTCATTTATTTGTAATTTTTTTATGTCAAAAATAATATTTCTGTCACATTTAATTTTCGGTGTGTTTTTATTTATTTATTGCATTTCATTTACTTGTCGTACTTTAAATATTGAATTTGTTATGCCGATGGTGTGCCATTAATTAATAAGCGCTAGTTATTAGCATCTGCAACCTAGATTTATTCATTTGTAAATATTTTCGTCTATGTTTAAAGATCAGAAAATGTCGGTATAGGACTACTAAATTAAGTCAACGAAGGGATTATGTCCCGAATATCTGACTGACTAAAATTTCATGTCTCTCTAACTAAAAATTAGCCAATCTTTTTTTAAATAAAATTCACTACAACCCTTTCATAAATTTAGCCAAAAATGTTTTCGGGCTATCGCGAGACCATCCCTCGGCCCAAAACGTTCGATTCAATAAATCGCTTCGGATCGAATGTCCCTTGTATATCATGATCCTGAGCTATCTTTTTTCCCTTTCTTTATGAATGTCCATTTCAAACAAGTTGATGTGCTATATGTTTATTTTCCATCTTTATTTATGCATGTGTATGTATGTTTAGATGGATGTGTTTCCCCTTCCCGAAAATTGTATCCCGTAGGATTTATTTATCCGTCGATATGATTGTAATAATAATACTCTGATTTACTGCTTTCCTTTACTACTTTAATGTATGTTGTGATCACGATAAATATAACATTAAAATCGATCTTAGACACTCTTTGCAAATAAAAATGTTTCATTTTTAAACGTTGTCAATTTTCAAAAGTCTTTCGAAATAGGATAAGTAAAAGCCTTGTTCGAACCCACTCTTTGGATCACGGTTGGATTCGAGCCTAGGGTCCGAGTAATACTGTGAATTAATTCCCGGTAGAGCTTGGAATCGGGTGGCGACTCCAATTATCATTTTTAGAGATTCGAGTTAAAATTTCTTCTAAACACTCAATTTCTTTAAACTTGTTTTCTTTCAAAATGTTTTTTGACTTTGATTTCAAAAATAAAACCTTTAAGCCTGCATTCACGTGCATGTCTATTAAGGACTCATATGTGGAAACTTTATCTTGCTTATAAGGAAAAAAGTGTTCCAAAATGAACAAACCTTAATTGCTTAAAGGACTTGTTCAGTTTTC
The DNA here is from genome assembly GCA_948330635.1 of Euphorbia biselegans. Classification (NCBI taxonomy): domain Eukaryota; kingdom Viridiplantae; phylum Streptophyta; class Magnoliopsida; order Malpighiales; family Euphorbiaceae; genus Euphorbia; species Euphorbia biselegans. The sequence continues at coordinate 9,926 of CAOJCO011599643.1, read as the reverse complement.
TTAAACCAATCTTTTCAATTTCTTTTCCTTTTAAATCTTAATTCCTAAGCACATGTTCACACGTGTATTTTGTTTGGAATACTCTTCCTCCGAAAGCCTTGAGGTCACTTCTAAGGTGAAAGGTACTAGGAAAGAAATACTTCACTCGTTTAGGAATTATGGTTTCCTTTTCCATTTTTATTTTCTTTTCAAACGATTTACGCACATGTTCTTTTAAATTTTATTTTTTAAAAACATTTAATTTTCTTTTTGAGAAAAAGGTCGTTCGCTCTTAGAATTCATCACAAAAATTACATGTGCCAACACACAAAACAAACAGACTGAAATCAAATAAAAAACTGAAAACAAAACTAATCCTAAGCAAGTCAACAAAATCAGAAATACTTCAACATTCATTCAATCCCACATGTAATCTGCCACTTCAGCAAAACAAACAAAAATAAGCAAACATCAACATGCATCCAACCAGCCCTATCCTAACATGCACCACCTAACTAATATATAGAAAAATAAATAAATGGGAGAAATTCCCTTTTCCCACCCACACTTATAATTCACTTACTCCTGAAAGTGCAATGGAGTAGTGTAGACAGAAAAAAAGAGAGAACTCACAAGTCTGTAGGCCCTGGTGGTAGTGGCAGAGGAGGTGGAAATGGCCATCCGTGCTCTCTGCAGTAGTGAGATGCAAAACCCTCAACACCGGCTATCCTTTCATCATTACGTATCAGCCGCATATCTACCTGGGTCTGCCACTATGTCTGCCATCCATCCATATCATGGAGATTCATAAAAAGTTTGTCAAACTGCCTGGTCAAAGTCACTGATGACTCACCACGCTCTATCTCTGCTACGTGCTCCTCCTCATCTCCGTACTGCTCAAAATTCGGCACTGGTGCTAGTGGTGGGGGTGTTGCTGCCTTATGCTTATGATGTAATGGGGGTGCAATGAACTATAAAGTATCAGCATGAATAGGTTTGGTATCTATAGCAACCATACCTTCAGTGCACCTAGGTGTACGTAAGTAATGGTGTAACATTTTGACCTAGGAGTTACAAGTTTTTGATATATATATTGATAAAGGAAGTTGAAAGTGAGAATTTAAGGCTACGATGTTTAGAGTTTTACGTAGAAATGGTGTAAATCAATGGTTTGTAGTGATTTATTAAGAAAAATAATGAATTCATTTAAAGATTATTAAGCATAAATCTAAGTTTTGTAATCTAGCAAATTTGTTTAAATGTGAATTATGGTTTGAGTTGGTAATTAAATGTAAATTGATACAAATAATAGATTGAAATAAGAAGTGAGATTGAGGTACAAAGCATTGAATTGGGTTTTGAATTCTTTTGAGTGTGAATTATGAAGTTTTTTAATGTTTGATGAATTAGGGATGAGTTATGATGATGTGTTTAAGAGTTGATATAAGATTTATGAAGTTTTGAAGTGTTTTGAAATAGTTTTAGAAATCAACACGGGTTAGTGTTGATGGAATGAATCAGAAAAGTTGTGGCAATGGCCAACACGAGGTCGTGTTGTGGTCAATACGAAATTTTAAAGTTATCAACTCGGTGTGTTAAGCCAACACGAGGTCGTGGGGGAGGGGTCTGATGAAATTATTAAAAGTTACAGGTAACACACCGGCGTGTTACCTGTAACACGCCGTGTTAAACCAGTTTTCAGCTAGAATTGTTTAGAAAAATGAAGAAATAAAGAGATATTTCTTAAGGATAAAATTGAAATTTCATTTTTGGATAATTAGGGAGGATATGAATTATAAGTGGGCGGAAATTTAAGATGAAAAAGGAATTGATTTCCTCTTCATTTTCGTTCTTTTTCTTCCTCTCTCCTGAAATCCATGCTCCTCTTACACCAGTCTCGGTACTTTTACCACAACTCGAGTTTTAATCGTTGGATCATCTCTAAATTTGAACTAGAGCTTCCTAACATCTGAGTCTTGGATGTTAATGGTCAAGATTAACATTTAATATCTGGATCCTGGGTTATTGGGTTCAGCAGTTGGGGTGAAATCATGGCTCCTATTGTAGTTTTTGAATCTCTTTTTGATTTGTAAGTGAATTATCAACTACTTTTTATTAATTTTGAGTATCTTACATATTGTATGATGAATTTCAATTGTGGATTTTGGAGTAATTGAATTCTAAAGCTTGAGTTATAAATCATATCATGTTGAAATTTTGATTCTTGGAAACTAAATTTTTAGAAATAAGTTTTGTGATGAGTTAAGTTTAGTTGAATTTTTGGATGATATTTAAGAAATTTATACATATATGATTTTGTTAAGATATTTTTTATATTTTAAAAGATAAGTTATAAGATTTGTTATTGATTTGTGATTATGATAAAGTGAGTAATAAGATTATAAATTGAGATATAGAATTTCGATGGAGAACATTCGTATCCAATATTTGGATTTTTGATATCGACTAAGAGATCCTTAAGGGATTATGTATGGATTGCTTTGGTTTAATATTAATACTAGTTTTCATGGTGGTCTTGAGATGTTGAACATAGCTATAACTTTGCTTTCATAGGAAATGAAATTTCTTTTGTTCGATTAATGAATATGGTTTGGAACGTTATTGTAATTGTAATTGAAGTATTGAAATGAGAGTAGGATTTGATTGAGGAAATGGATTTTTACATGAATAATGATTATGGAATGATTTGATTCGATTTATTTAACATCCATCTAGACAGATCCGGTTTGTATATTTGTTTAATACCTATCTAGTGAGAGATAGGCCTGTGTATACACAGTGGAAGTCCTATCGGGCATGGCCGTGAAGTGCTGACTAAGACCATGCAGGATAAGCAGTATATAGAGATATCTCAATTATATTTGAGTTTGCTTGGTTTAAGTCCTATCATACGTTGATAGACGGTGATTTGTTAATGCATTGGTGGACAGGTCTAGGATGGATGGAAACGTGTTTTGTTATAGGGATTTAAGATTGTGCTTTCATACGACTTGAGTTTTGTTTTTGATTAAGCTTACAGTTATGTTTTGAATGCGAAATCTTTTGAGTTTAAGTTTGAATTTTATTGATTAATGAATGTGTTTTATAAGGATTAATAATTATGAAAGTTTTCGTTTATTGTCTGTAGTTGATATTCACTTACTGGGATTTTATCTCACATTTTCAAATTGTTTTCAAAATGTTTTAGGAAGGAGCCCGTTTAGTGGAATCAAAGGAGTTAGTTCAGAGGTTAGTCGAGGCCACAGTGACGTTGTCATTAAATCTTGGTTTAGATTTTTATTGTATGAAAAGATATTTATGACAAAATGTTTTAATTATTTTTATGAATTCTTATTTTGAGTTGTAAGGATTTTAAAGTTTTAATTGTTTTAAAGTGTTTCGAATGTTAGATCTTTCTATTCCCTGTGAGGCACTACCTTACAGAGGTAGGGTCTCACACATGACACCCAGTCTTTGAGGGTATTCTGGGGCAGGGTGTGACAAGTTGGTATCAGAGAAATAGATTTTAAAGATTCCAAGGGCAAGTTTTTTTATATATAAAAGGTTTTCGGATATTGGATTTAGGATTTGAAAGGTTTATTAGAATGAGTTTAAAGTAATTTTGTTGTGACTTGAAAGTAAAACAAGTCTATTGTGGTGTTAGAATCGACAACGTGGCCGACCACCTCGGGGTTGAAAGTGTATAAAGTTTCGTTATAGTTTTATATAGCGAAGTTCGGTGCAAGAGGAAGGGAGATTATGTTTTGGTTGTGTTAAGGTTATTTATTGTAAGTTTAAAAGGATGAAGCTTATGACCAGGGTATGATATGTTTCTCTTTCACTAATGATTAATGAGGTATATATATTTATATTGGATGAATATTATGGTGATTTGAGTATGATTATATATTGTTGTGACTATAGAAATATACGAAGAACAAAAGATGATGATTTATGTTTATTTGTTATTTTTTATTATGAATAATTTGGGGATGAAAAGTGATATATATTATGGTTAACTGATGTCAATAAAGGAAGAGAAGTGATAGATAAGTGATTAATTAGATAATTGAGATCTACATATGTGGTTTTAAAGGAAATGCTTATTACTATGGTTTTTCGAGATCAAATTGTGTCATGTATAATTGTGTATTGATTTTGGAAAAGAAAGAAAAGAATGTATATTTATATACTTATATATGTTTTAAAAACCTTAGAACTGTGGGCTTGATCAGGTGTTGGTGGTCAACATGTTCATGCATCACGAAGTACATTTGGCAAATTCATGAGTCGCATTGCATTAGTATGATCATTGCATCATTGTTTTCTTGGTTGTGTGGTATGCATAGATTGAGTTACACCTGACTCAGGCGTTATAGGTTCCAAGAGTGTTTTTTATATATATTTTTATTGGTTAAGTGTTACAAGGCTTTATTATTTTGATATTGATTCTGAAAGATACATTCAATGATATTTTGAAATGATATTGTTTGAAAGTGGTTTTCAACGACATTTTGAAATGGTAATGCTTTTTTTGGAAAAAGATTTTATAGAGTTGTAAAGGTGAGATTCTTTTATGCAAGTTTATTAAACCTGGAGTTTGAGAATCTGGTATTTGGAATTGATTATGAAATTTTGTTGGCTTCGTAAAGTATGTATTTATTTTCCATATTTTAGCAAATTATTTTGAAATGAAAGAAAGGTATTTATATAAAAATGGATATATAAAGAATGTTTTATTTTGTGGATTGTTGAGGAAAAAGCATGCGTGATCTCAAGTAAGGATAGAAGATGAGTTGAGTTGGTAATGTGAAGAGATTAAATTGAGTATAGAATGTGAATAAGTAAAGGTATGAAGATTAAGTTAGTGTAAAGTATGAATAAGGATTTTGAAGTTCTTAAGTAAGAACAATGAAGGTAAGTTAATCGTATTTTGATATTGATTTGGATTACTTCAGTGTAAGGTTTTGTTAGTGCCAATAGAGGAGAGTATGAGTATTGAAATTTCGAGGATGAAATTTCTTAAGGGGGGTAGATTGTAATATCCCGACCCGAGAGTTACAAGTTTTTGATATGTATATTGATAAAGGAAGTTGAAAGTGAGGATTTAAGGCTACGATGTTTGGAGTTTTACGTAGAACTTGTGTAAATCAATGGTTTATAGTGATTTATTAAGAAAAACAAAGAATTCATATAAAGATTATTAAGCATAAATCTAAGTTTTTTAATCTAGAAAATTCATTTAAATGTGAATTCTGGTTTGAGTTGGTAATTAAATGTAAATTGATACAAATAATAGATTGAAATAAGAAGTGATATTGAGGTACAAAGAATCGAATTAGGGTTTAAATGCTTTTGAGTGCGAATTATGAAGTTTATTGATGTTTGATGAGTCAGGGATTAGTTATGATGATGTGTTTAAGAGTTGATATAAGATTTTTGAAGTTTTGAAGTATTTTGAAATGGTTTTAGAGATCAACACGGGTTAGTATTGATGGAACAAATGAGAAAAGTTGTGGCAGTGGCCAACACGAGGTCGTGTTGTGGTCAACACGATGTGTTGAAGTTATCAACATGGCGTGTTGAGCCAACACGAGGTCGTGCTGTAGGGGTCTGACAAAATTATTGACAAATAGGGCTAACACGCCGGCATGTTACCTACACGCCGGCATGTTACCTGTAACACGCCGTGTTAAGCCAGTTGTCAGCTAGAATTGTCTAGAAAAATGAAGAAATAAAGAGATATTTCTGAAGGATAAAATTGGAATTTCATTTTTGGATAATTAGGGAGGATATTAATTATAAGTGGGTGGAAATTTAAGATGAAAAAGGAGTTCATTTCCTCTTCATTTTTGTTCTTTTTCTTCCTCTCTCCCAAAATCAATGCTCCTCTTGCACCATTCTCGGTATGTTTGTCATAACTCGAGTTTAACCGTTGGATCGTCTTCCAATTTGAACTGGAGCTTCCTAACATATGAATCTTAGATGTGAACGGTGGAGATTAAGATTTAATATCTGGAACCTGGGTTATTGGGTTCAGAAGTTGGGGTGAAAACATGGCTCCTTTGGTGGTTTTTGAATCTCTTTTTGATTTGTAAGTGAATAATCAACTACTTTTTATTAATTTTGAGTATCTTACATATTGTATGATGAATTTCAATTGTGGACTTTTGAGTAATTGAATTCTAAAGATTGAGTTATAAATTATATCATGTTGAAATTTTGATTTTTGGAAACTAAATTTTTGGAAATAAGTTTTGTGATGAGTTAAGTTTAGTTGGATTTTTGGATGATATTTAGGAAAGTTGTACATATATGATTTTGTTAAGATATTGTCTATATTTTAAAAGATAAGTTATAAGATTTGTTATTGATTTGTGATTATGATAAAGTGAGTAATGAGATTATAAATTGAGATATAGAATTTCGATGGAGAACATTTGTATCCAATGCTTGGATTTTCGATATCGGCTAAGAGATCCTTAAGGGATTATGTATGGATTACTTTGGTTTGATATTAATACCGACTTTTTGTGGTGGTTTTGAGATGTTGAACATAGCTATAACTTTGTTTTCGTAGGAAATGAAATTTCTTATATTCGATTAATGAATATGGTTTGGAACTTTGTTGTAATTGTAATTGAATTATTGAAATGAGAGTTGGATTTGATTGAGGAAATGGATTTTTACTCGAATAATGATTATGGAATTGGGAAGTATTGCGATATTATATTTGAATCGATTTATTTAACATCCATCTAGACGGGTCCGGTTTGAATATTTGTTTAAGACCTATCTAGTGAGAGATAGGCCTGTGTATACACAGTGGAAGTCCTATCGGGCATGGCAGTGAAGTGTTGAGTAAGACCATGTGGGACAGGCAGTATATAGAGATATCTCGATTATATTTGAGTTTGCTTGGTTTAAGTCCTATTATACATTGATAGGCAGTGATTTGTTAATGCATTAGTGGACAGGGTCTAGGATGGATCGAAACGTGTTTTGTTATGGGGATTTGAGATTGTACTTTCATACGACTTGAGTTTTGTTTTTGATTAAGCTTACAGTTATGTTTTGAATGTGAATTCTTTTGAGTTTAAGGTTTGAATTTTCACTACAAAGAAAAATAACTAATAATGACAAAAAATTAACGACGGGTAAGAAAATCCATCATTAAAAGTATGTTTTAGAACTTATAACGAGGAAAAAGAAAAACTATCATTAATAAGATTATTAATAATGACAAAACATTATATTTTATTAAAATTAATAAAATTTTGGCCATTGGGCGGCAATACTTCCCTCCCATCTAAAACCTGAGTACAATTAGGAAAAAAAATAAAAAAAATGCTGAACAACACTCTATCGTCAACTCCTACTCGCTCCCCCTCCGCTGCTCCCCCTGGCCAAATCATCATCCATCCGCCTTCAACCCCTCTCCCTGGACGGAACACCGGCTACGCTCATAATGGAGTTGCCTTTTAAATTCTGAAACACGGGTAGGTTTTTTCTTCAACTTCTTTCTCCCTTGTTTCCTGCCTTTTAAATTCTGAAATATGGCCAAATCATCGAGATTTGTACTTGTTTCCTTCTTGTTTAGTATCTTTGCTTTTCTGATTCTACAATTATTGTAAAATTTACTTGTTGACTCTATGCTGAATCCTCATTTCTAAATCGACTGGAAAATGGAAAATTTCATATTGTAGTAAAGTTAAGGGAAACAATTGATACTTATCAAATATACATTTATTTTCTCATCCTTGACTTTGTAGTTCTTTGTGTACAGGTAGCCAACAAAGCAGATTCTTTGAGGTTGAATTCTCTTAATGATGTAAAAACATTAAAGATTAGAACTTCAAATCATTTCTCAAGCATACGTAAGTAGGGTAAGTAGAGGCCCTTTCTAGATCTGATTAGTGAAATTCAAGCTTGGAAGGATAGACTATGGGCTTATTTTTAGCTTTCTGCAATAATTTTGGCATTGGTTTGAAATTGTCCTATTCTGATTCTAGCTTCCTTATCCATATTGTTACAAAATGTAGATGAAGGGGATAGGGAAATTTCGTAACCTAATTTTTTGAGTAATTATTTCTACTTTTACTTGTATAGGGTCCCTTGCAGATCCGGGATGTGTTCAACACCAGCTCATGTTATATCCTCTTAATTGATTGCAAGTGAGATCTTTCCTGTTCCAGTTATTAAAGCTCTTCTCTATCCTGGTGCTCTTGCAAATGGTGTTGTAAGGAATATGACTATTCCAACCTGGGACAATCTGCTATCTATATATAACTTGACCAGTGTGAAAGAAGCTCCTGTGGTAATAGATCTCCAATGCTAAGAGGTTTTTTTCTATTCAAAATTTTCTCTATAAATTAAGCAGTTTGTGATAAATTTTATCATTAGACATTCCTGATAAGATAAGTTATGGTGATGTTGTTTGCAAGTACATATGCAGGTTCATATGATAATGGTGGTTACCTTTAAACATCTGGTTTTGAACTTTATTTTAATTTAAATTGTAATAAAGGATTAAAATAGCCATGGAGAATAATTATAGTGCATATTGGGAATTAAAAAATTACTCTGTAGGAAAGTTATTGAGGCTATTAGATCATCTCTAGTACTCATCTGAATTCGGTCCGTCAGTTGATTCTTTTGGGCATAAATATTTCATTGGGAAGAGTTGCAGGAATTTATATCTTATAAATTAATACTTGGAAGTTAAAGCAAGTCCCTTTTCTGCTTCATGATCAACGTCATTAAATTAATAAGATTCCTATATGAATCCCGCAACGACAATATGTCATGGCAGATCAAAAGTAGCAAGAATTAGATTTTCAAAATATTGCATATGCTTTTGAGCGGAAGACATTAAAACATCTGTTCATCTTAGTATATTATATTTTCGTTTCCTTTTTGCTGGTTTTCAAATGTTCCCTTTGCTTTTAAGGTATTTGATTCTGTTCATGTCATCCTTTTTAGGCTTATTATTGAATTGAAAAATGGTTCAAACTCATTTGCTTTGTACTTCGTAAGACCTACAGATGGACTTTGTCTTTGTAATGTCGCATATTATATAATCCTATTTTTAGTCTTACTTTGTGATATGGCCTGTATTTCAAACATTTTTTAACAAGTTGTGGGCATGGATGGAGGTAATATATTCCTTTACATATGTATGGAGTAACATCTTTTGGTGTTGTAACAGCAGTAACAGTAGCAGTAGTGGTGGTGGTGGGGAGAAAGTGTATGTGGCTGTAGGCAAGTCTGTGGAGAAAGGAGTGAGTTTGCTTCAATGGATTTTTAAATGGTTTGAAAGCAAAGAAATTTGTGTTCTTCATGTTCACCTGCCTTATGTTCTCATTCCATATGCATGTAATCCCCTCTCTTCTTTTTTGTTTCCTGTGGAATTTAGCTTGTTTTTCCTCGATATTTGTAAGCACTGGGATTTTTCCCTAAGAGCAGTGATGAAACCGATTTTTGTCGGTACCCTTTTAGTACCCATGTGCACATGTATGGGCCCCCGATAACACCAATATCATCACGAGCAAGACCCGATTCAAGTGTATATTAAGTGTTTTAATCAACGAGAATCAAATAAACAAGTTTAGTTTTAGTGCCGGTTGAACCAAAAACCGAACCAATTGAACCCATACTTTTCATTAACCCAAAAACCAACCCAATAATCCTTTCACACCCACCAAACCAAGATTCCCAGCATCCATTTGAGTCAAATGGTGATGAAATTCAAAAGAAATGGGTGGGAAAAGGGGTGAAGAGAAGTTGCACCAAAATGGAAAGAAAGGGGTGGAAAGGGACTTTTTGTCTTGCCATCTTGGGAAGGCATCTTTGGAGATTGGAAAAAGATGGAATTTGATTGGTGGGGAGAGAGGGAAGGACGTGGAAATGGAGGGGAGATTTAGAGGTTTGAGTGGAAAAAAAAAGGA
>CAOJCO011554712.1:0-10748 GCA_948330635.1 Euphorbia biselegans | reverse complement strand
TAAACCAAAATCCCCTACACGATTAGTTACAAACGCTTTTTGACAAGCATTCGATGCAATAGGTCGTGTGAACCAAAAACCTATTAATAGATAAGAACACATTCCAACCAACTCCCAAAAAATATAAATTTGTATCAAATTAGAACTAGTAATTAATCCCAACATTGAAGTATTGAAAAAACTCATATAAGAAAAAAATCTCAAATAGCCTTGATCATGAGACATATAATTGTCACTATAAAAAAGAACCATAATTCCAACTGTAGTAATTAATACTGACAAAATAGAAGTAAGTGGGTCAAGTAAGTGTCCGAATTCTAAAGAAAAATCATTATTGATAGTCCACAACCATATATATTGATAAGAAAAACTGCTATTTATTTGGCGAATAGACAAGTTGATTGAAAAAATCATAACTATAGTTAACAAGAAAAGGCTTGGAAAAGCCCACATACGACGCAGTCTTTTTGTTGCTGCCGGAAAAAGCAGGAGTCCCGCTCCTATTAATATAGGGACTGGGAATGTAACAAAAAGTATGACCCATGAATATTCATATATATGTTCCATAAAAAACCTTTTTGAATTAATAATGATTTTTAAATTAATACTGAATTGTTTCTTGTTTTTGACTCATCGGCCTTTTAAATAAGTCAGTCAATAAAAAAAAATATGTTATGTAAAACTTCAATCGAATTTTATATTCTTAAATTATTCGGAATTTTCCAAAATACTTCACATATTAAAATCAAAAAAGTTAAAATTGGTCAAATGAATCAAATCAAATAAATAAAAATACTTATTATAAAAAAAAAAAAAGAATTTTTATTAGAATTATTATTTATTAAATTATTAATTCCATAATTACAAGTTTTTATTTTTATATACACTAGTGGATTTTGGAACAGATTTATTGTCTTTCATTATGTTTGTAGAAAAGATTATCATATTTGACTGTCATATTTGACACTTTTCCTTTACACACTTTTCCTTTACATAAGATAAAAGGAAAAAGTTACTAACAGCAAAAAATGACTAAAATGTTTTTACTTTTTTTTAAGTTAATAGTCTCATTCGAATTTGAAAATTTCAATTTAACAATTTAATTAGATATACTTTTTAATTTAATTAGATATACTTTTTCTTCGAGTTTGATCAATTACTATAAAAATGAAGTTAAAGTTATTTATTAGGATAAATAAAATTTAAAGTCTTAACCTTTATTGCTGTATTTTATTCCATATATATATGGTATATGGAATAAAATGAAAAAAGAATATGGAATAAAATGAAAAAAGAATATGGAATAAAATGAAAAAGACAGAAAAAAAAAAAATAAGCGGATAAACTTCTTTTTTGAAATTTGAAAAGAGTATAACTGAAAGACTAAATACATAGATAGTAAAGAACGATTTTGTTTTGAACAATAAATGTCTTTCACATCCAACTAGAACAATAAAAAACTTCTTTATTATATTATGGCAGTTCCAAAAAAGCGTACTTCTAGAACCAAAAAGCGTATTCGAAAAAATCTTTGGAAAAAAGGGGGGTATTGGGCAGTATTGAAAGCTTTTTCGTTAGCGAAATCTCTTTCTACAGGTAATTCAAAAAGTTTTTTTGTGCAACAAATAAAAAATGAAAAGTTGGAATAATTTGATTTGACTTGACATGAGAAAAGGTCTAATTTTGTTTCTAATTTTTATTATTTATATTATATATTAGAATATATAATATAAATAATAAATAAAATAGAAATATATAGAATATATATTTAATATATTTAATAGAATAAATAGAATAGAGAAATAGACTAGAAAATCTATAAAAATAAAGAATGGAAATTCTTTTTTAATCTTTTGGTTTGAACTAAAAAATATTTAATTGCACTCCTTTTGTTTTTTTTCATATGTAGAAAAAAAATCTTTTTTCTTTTTCTATTGATATTGAATTCTAAAAATGATACTTTTTTTTGCAAAAAAAAGATAAGACACAAAGGTTCACCTTTATTTTTATTGTTTTATTGTTAGGATATTTTATCATTTTCGGGATGGGGATTATTATTTGAATTTAGTTTTCCCCATCGACCCCTTTATCACAATCACAATACTAAACATTCAAACTATTTGAATCTAAAAGAACAGATCTAAGTCCTTTAGTCAAAAAAATCAAAAAAATGGACCGTTAAAATAATTGATTGAGTTGAAAATTTTGAACTTGCTTAACAATTAATTCTTCTAGATTACTATCTAAACTAGTATCTAAATTTAAATTGCTAGTATCTAAATTAGTATATATCTAACTAAATTAGTATTCTATTAGAATATAGAATAGATTCTTTCTTGCTTTCACAATGTAATTAATAAAAAAAAGCACCTTTCATCTTTAGAAAAAATGTATCAATACAGATATTAAATTTTAAATAAATTAATAAATTAGATAAAATTTTTAATAAATTAGATAAGAGTTTTTTTTATTATTTATTAGCTGAATTTCGCTTCAGTAATTTAAATATTAAAAAAAAAATATTGCATTGAATTGACTACTTCAAGCTCGACGAGTAAATCAAAATTGATTATTATGATTTCGAACAAGCCGCCATGGTGAAATCGGTAGACACGCTGCTCTTAGGAAGCAGTGCTAGAGCATCTCGGTTCGAGTCCGAGTGGCGGCATAACATCCCGCAATTTTCAAAAGGATAAAAGAAATCCTATAATGAATTCAATTCCCACTTTTTGCTTTTTAATTGAATTAAAATTCAATTTCAATTTTTTATGATATTTTCAACTTTAGAACATATATTAACTCATATATCTTTTTCAGTCATGTCACTTGTAATTACAATTCATTTGATAACTTTAGTAGTCGATGAATTCGTCGAACTATATGATTCGTCAGAAAAGGGTATGATAACTACTTTTTTCTGTATAACAGGATTATTAGTTACTCGTTGGGTTTTTTGGGGACATTTACCATTAAGTAATTTATATGAATCATTAATTTTTCTTTCATGGGCTTTTTCCATTATTCATATGATTCCCTATTTTAAAAAACATAAAAATTTTTTAAGCGCAATAACCGCGCCAAGTACTTTTTTTACTCAAGGGTTTGCTACTTCAGGTCTTTTAACTAACACGCATCAATCAAAAATCTTAGTGCCCGCTCTCCAATCACAGTGGTTAATGATGCACGTAAGTATGATGATATTTGGCTATGCAGCTCTTTTGTGTGGATCGTTATTATCAGTAGCATTTCTAATAATTACATTTCGAAAATTCATAAGAATTGTTGATAAAAGCAATAATTTATTAAATGCTTCATTTTCCTTTAGTAAGATACACTATATGACGGAAAGAAAGAATGTTTTAAGAAATATTTCTTTTCTTTCTTCTAGCAATTATTACAGGTTTCAATTGATTCAACAATTAGATGACTGGAGTTATCGTATTATAACTATAGGGTTTATCTTTTTAACCATAGGTATTCTTTCGGGAGCAGTCTGGGCTAATGAAGCATGGGGATCATATTGGAATTGGGACCCTAAGGAAACCTGGGCATTTATTACGTGGACCATATTCGCAATTTATTTTCATACTCGAAAAAATACAAATTTGGAGGGGTTCAATTCCGCAATTGTCGCTTCTATTGGCTTTCTTATAATTTGGATATGCTATTTGGGGGTTAATTTATTAGGAATAGGACTACATAGTTATGGTTCATTTACATTAACATCTAATTGAATTGAAGAAAGGAAAAGCTCTGACGAATGCAACTCCATAGGACAGCAAAGCATATTACAAAAAGCTTCAGGTAAACTCGTTGAGAACTTTTTGAATCAAGTAAGATGATGATTCAAAAAGTTCTCTCAAAAATGTCAAAAAATGGAATTTCAATTCCGTTTTTTTTACTTAAATTTATTAAATTTAAGAGACGAAAAAAGAAGTTTTTTCGTGTATAACTATAACATAAATATTTTAAAAAATTTTAAATCATAGCTAAATCATAGGATTTCTTTTTGATTTTTAGTTTTATTTAGAAAAACTATCTAAAAAAATCAAACTATTTATAAAAATAATTAGATAGAAGAGCTTCGACCCTCTCAACTGATAATGAGAAAAGGAAATCCGGATAAATACCAATACCTATTACAGGCAGAAGGATGGAGATCGAAACAAATAACTCCCTCGGTCCAGAATCAAAAAAATAAGAGTTTGGGGCATTAAACAGCTTGTACCCATAAAACATCTGGCGTAACATAGATAATAAATAAATAGGAGTTAATATCATTCCAACTGCCATTCCAAAAGTAATTACTATTTTTGACATTAAAAGATATTTTTGGCCGGTAATTATTCCAAAAAATATTGCCAATTCCGCAAAAAAGCCGCTCATGCCCGGTAATGCAAGGGAAGCTAGTGATAAGATACTGAATGTCGTGAATATTTTTGGCATTAGAGCAGCCATTCCGCCCATTTCGTCAAGGTACACACGACGTATTCTATCATAACCCGCTCCTGCTAAGAAAAAAAGTGCAGCGCCAATAAACCCATGTGATATTATTTGTAAAATGGCTCCATTGAGTCCCATATCATTTATAGAGTAAATTCCTATAATTATGAAGCCCATATGAGATACAGAAGAATAGGCTATTCTTTTTTTTAAATTTTGTTGACCAGGAGATGTTGAAGCTGCATAGATTATTTGAATGACACCTATTATTATCAACCAGGGGGAAAAGGTAGAATGAGCATGAGGTAATAATTCCATATTGATTCGAACTAACCCATACGCCCCCATTTTTAATAAGATTCCAGCTAGAAGCATACAAGTACTGTAATGTGCTTCCCCATGAGTGTCTGGTAACCATATATGTAAGGGTATAATCGGTGATTTGACAGCAAAAGCAATAAGAAATCCAATATAAAAAAATATTTCTAGCGCCACAGGATATGATTGATTGGCTGATGTTTCAAAATGGAATCGTGGTTCATTGGAACCATATAAAGCGATACCCAAAGCTCCCATTAATAAAAAAACAGAACCCCCGGCAGTATACAAAATAAACTTTGTAGCTGAATACAGACGTTTCTTTCCCCCCCACACGGATAGAAGTAGATAAATGGGAATTAATTCTAACTCCCACATGATAAAAAAAAGCAAAAGGTCTTGAGAAGAAAATAATCCTATTTGACCACTATACATTGCTAACATCAGAAAATGGAATAATCGGGAATCCCGAGTAATTGGCCGAGCCGCTAAAGTAGCTAAAGTGGTGATAAATCCTGTCAGTAAAATAGGGATTAAAGAAAATCCATCGATTCCCAATCTCCAGTAAAAATCCAAAAATTGGATCCATTTATAATCTTCTGTTAATTGTATTAATGGGTCGTCCAATTGGAAATAATAAAAGAACACATAAGTCAGTAAAAGGAATTCTATAATACATATAAATAAAGTATACCACCTAATTACCTTATTTCCTTTATGGGGGAAAAAGAAAATTAAGGAACCCGCGGATATTGGTAAAACTACAAATATTGTTAACCAAGGAAAAGAATTCGTGGTAAAGGCAAGATACACTTGGACTATAAAAACCCGTACTCAAAACATAAACATAATTATATATTATGTTTTCGAGTACGGGTTTTTGTCAGTAAACAAAAAATCAAATGCATTCAAGTGGATTTTTCTGAAAAGTATTAATAAGCTAGAGCCATGCTTCGGGTTGTTTCATGCCATAAATAAACCCGAACACTCAAGAAATCCGTTGGACAGGCGGATTCACATCTCTTACAACCGACGCAGTCTTCTGTTCTTGGAGCAGAAGCGATTTGCTTAGATTTACACCCATCCCAAGGTATCATTTCTAATACGTCTGTGGGGCAGGCTCGGACACATTGAGTACACCCTATACATGTATCATAAATCTTTACTGAATGCGACATTGGATTTCTAATTTTTTTTAACGTCATAAAATTTCAATCTAGTCCATTTCTAAATGAATCATCATATATTTAGACACCAGACGAATCAATGATGTATCAGAATTTTTCTATTGAATTCTGGATCGACCCGTAAGATAGAATCGACCCGTAAGATAGAACATAGAACCAAGATACTAAAATTTCGTACGTTTTGTTTTCGCAAACATGATCGGATAAGTTACGTATCATACATGCCAACCCGAAGTAATGAATATGGAAATTATAATCAATGATTAATTCTACTTATTCAACAAATTCGATTGATTGATACGGGTTGATTTTCTGTTACGATAAATTGATGAAACAATAGCTGGTCCAATAGCTGCTTCAGCGGCTGCGATAGCTATAACAAAAATTGAAAAAATATTTCCTTTTAATTGGCGACTATCAAAAAAATCAGAAAATGTTACGAAATTGATATTAACGGCATTCAGTATAAGTTCAAGACACATAAGGGCTCTAACCATATTTCTACTAGTAATCAATCCATAGATACCGATAGAAAATAAATAGGCACTCAAAACAAGTACATGTTCGAGCATCATTGACCAACTCCTTATCAATTTCGATTTATTTCAATATGAACAACAATTCAAGATCAACAAATTAGATTGACTAGAATAAGAATATCACAAGTACAGAACAAAGAAATATATGGATAATAGATCAAATAAAAAGAATTTATACATAAATAATCTTTAAATAGATTAATTTAAATAGATATTTAAATAGATTAAATTAAATATAAATAGAAAAATGAAATATAAATAGAATTGAAATAGAATTGAAATAAATAGAATTTCAACTAGATTTGTATTACTAATCTTAAAGATTTATTACTGACGAGCCACAGCAATCGCACCTATCAAAGCAACTAAAAGAATTATTGAAATGAATTCAAATGGAAGAAAAAAATCTGTTGATAAATGAATTCCAATTTGTTGACTATTACTTATTAAATCTTGTTCTAAAATCTGATTTGTTTTTGTAGTCCAAATAATCCCGTACCATGATGTATCTAGAATAATAGTAATTAGTGAAACAAAAATACTTGTACAAACTAAGGAAGTAACGCCATTTCCAACAGTCCAAAGATTAAACTCTTTGTCATATTCTGAACCATTCATGAACATCACGGCAAATATAATTAAAACATTTATGGCTCCCACATAAATAAGGAGCTGTGCAGCAGCTACAAAATGAGAGTTTGATAAAATATAGAATAAAGATATACAAACAAGAACCAATCCCAACGAAAAGGCAGAATAAATTGGGTTGGTAAGTAATACTACTCCTAAACCTCCTAATATAAGGCCTAATCCTAGAAAAAATAAAAGAAAATCATGTATTAGTGCAGGCAAATCCATTGTACGTAAAATAAGAGATAAAAAATGGAATTGTTTTTTCATGACCTTATTGACTTAACCAGGAAAAACTTATTTAGAATAGGTTCTAAACCCTATTCTAAACCTTAATCTAAACCCTAAGGGGTGTAAATTACTATAGGTACAGCTATTGTACGAATCTCATTCTTGCTCGAAAAAGGCATTCGAAATTGAATTTTCGAAAAAATTATAAATTTTTGGATAGATTTACACATATATTAATGGATTCTCACAAAAAAATTTAGTCGCGATACAATTCTGATCAATCAATCAAGTCAATAGTTGTAATTTGTAATTTTTGTATTTATATTTATTGACCAAGAAAAATGAAAGAAACCCTATTGCTTTGCTTTTAGATCAAAACAGAATTTTAGTTTAAATTTAATAATTGTATTTTTTAATTAATCAAAATCAAAGTGGTTTATCTATTTTTTTTTTTAGTTGAATTCAAAATTGTTCGAATTGTATAATCGTCAACTACCGACATTGGTAAACGACCTAAAGCAATTTGATTATAATTCAATTCGTGACGATCATAAGTGGAAAGTTCATATTCTTCAGTCATTGATAAACAATTTGTTGGACAATATTCAACACAGTTGCCACAAAATATACAGATTCCGAAATCAATACTATAATTAAGCAACCGCTTCTTTCGAATGTCAGTTTCCAATTTCCAATCAACAACAGGTAGATCTATAGGACATACCCGAACACATACTTCACAAGCAATGCATTTATCAAATTCAAAATGGATTCGACCGCGGAAACGCTCCGATGTGATTAATTTTTCATAAGGATATTGAATAGTTACAGGTAAACGATTTGCATGGGATAAGGTAATTATGAAACTTTGACCAATATATCGTGCAGCTCGTATGGTTTGTTGCCCATAATTCATAAACCCAGTTACCATGGGAAACATATCGTGAATATTTATGAATGATTTTATATTTTTTTTATCTCTTGTTTGAATTTAAGTTATGAATATAGAAAAATATTCCTTTTTGATTCTTTTTTTATAGTGAAAGGAGTTGGAAAGAGGTTGTTAATAAGAGATTGCCAAGAGAAATAGGTAAAAGAAATTTCCATCCAAGATTTAAAAGTTGGTCCATTCTTAGTCTCGGTAAAGTCCATCTTGTTGTGATAGGAATGAACAAGAACAAATAAGTTTTAACCAATGTAATAAAGATACCAATTGTTGTTCCAAAGACTCCACCTATTTTATTTGTTTCAAAAGGCTCAGGAACGAATATATACGGAATAGAGATATTCCAACCGCCCAAGTAAAGCACTGTTACAAATAATGAAGAAACTAATAAGTTTAGATAGGAAGCAATATAAAATAAACCAAATTTGATACCTGAATATTCGGTTTGATACCCTGCTACTAATTCTTCTTCTGCTTCTGGTAAATCAAAGGGTAATCTCTCACATTCTGCTAAAGAAGAAATAAAAAAAATAATAAATCCTATAGGTTGACGCCACAAATTCCACCCCCAAAAACCAGATTTTGATTGCGCCTCAATTATATCAACTGTACTTGAACTGTTAGATAATCATAGTCGGCGATAACATCACTGTTTCCGTCGCTATTACAGAACCGTACATGAGATTCTCACCTCATACGGCTCCTAGAGGGTCTTAAATAAATTTAAGGAACAGATCGTATTATTTATTTTGCTATATTTGTAGGATATATAGGATAAAAATAAAAAAATTTTATCGACGTTCCAAAATTCGCGCAATGAAATTCTATCTGTTAGAATACTAACAAAAAAGTACTTCTGAATTGATCTCATCCTTTAACAGTTTCAATATTTTCTTTCTTGAGTAATAACTTTATTAAAAATTTTTCAATAAAATACTCTTTATAATTTATTATTTTTTAGAATTTTTTTTCTAAAAATATTTTTTGTAAAAACACGAAGAGATATTTCAACCTATTGTTTTCGATTACGAAAAAGAATTCGATATTCCGAATTATGATACGAATTCCAACTCTATAAATATGGAATAGGAAAAAAGAATCAAAAAGATTGATTTTTTATTGTAATTTTTATTGTAATTAGATATTTGATAATTAGATATTTGAATTAAATATTTGATTTTTTTTCGTTCCTATTCTTCTTTCTGAAAAAAGAAAAAGGGGATTAAAAAGTGAAAAGGATTATTTCGTTCCTGATAGTAATTTCTTTAATCGGTGGGCAGGAGCATACTCTGGATCGGTATCATGGGGAGTACTGCCTGATCATTTCTACCAACTTAAAGCCCCAATTAATATACTTTTATATTCTGCCGAAATATCCTTTTTTTTGATAGATAATTTTTTAAATCTTTATTACTAATCCTTTGTGTATCTTGGTGTTCCTAACCACCCACTTATTTTTTTTCAATCACCCGTTAGCATTATGGTAATACATATAAATGATAGTGAAAACTCAATAGGGTTGGTCTTTTGAGCCCGCTTCAAGCCAGGTTGACTAATCAACCAATCTTGGGGCAAACGGTCTTCTTTTCTTATGTTTATTTCTGTTTTACTCTTGTACATAGGAAATGAGTCTCCATTTTTTTACTGCAAACTGACAAGTTGTTTTCTTTCACTCATATAACTATCCAATTTAATTCATTAACCCAAATGATGAATAAAAAATGAAGATATCTATTCAATTGATTTAGCCTTCTTCCTAAAAAAAAAATGAAAAAGAAAGGAATAGGGAAAAGTTTATGTTTCAACGAATCACACGTAGAGATATGGATAACACACAAAGAGTTAATGGTATCTCATAACTAATCGATTGAGCAGCAGCTCGTAGACCACCCAAAAAGGAATATTTATTATTTGATCCATATCCTGACATAAGAAGTCCAATGGGAGCAATACTAGAAATGGCAATCCATAAAAAAATACCAATATTTAGATCAGTTAAAACAAAGTGATAGCCAAAAGGAATTACTGAATAGCTTAATAGAGTTGATATGACTGCTATGGACGGTCCGATACTGAATAAACGAGTATCTCCCCTAGAGGGAAAAAGATTTTCTTTAAAAAGTAGTTTTGTACCATCCGCTAGAGCTTGAAGAACTCCTAAAGGACCGGCATATTCAGGTCCAATACGTTGTTGTATCCCTGCAGATATTTCTCTTTCTAACCATACAATTACTAGTATGCCTATCGTGATTCCCAATACAAGAGTCAAAATGGGGGCAAACACCCATATAATTCCATAGACCTCGTTTAAGGATTCTAATCTAGAAAAAGAATTGATAGCGTGTACTTCTGTTGTATCAATTATCATTTCAACGATCAACTTCTCCCATAATGATATCTATACTACCTAGTATTGTCATAATATCGGCCAATTTCATTCTTTTAACTAATTCG
>CAOJCO011542869.1:0-45819 GCA_948330635.1 Euphorbia biselegans | reverse complement strand
TCGCTTTTCGGAAAAAAATCTAACAGCTTAGTCTAAATGAAAAAAAAACGTCCCTGAATGCGAGGTGAAAGATAGCTCAGTCACAATCTCGCATGGAGGTAAAATTACCTAGCACCAACTATAGGAAGAGAGGCTTTCTTGTCTTTTTTTTAAGTTAATCAGAACTTTTCTTATTCATACGAGGAAACTTCACCATTTACTTCAGTCTCAACTAGACCTAGAACCCTACTAGAAAGTTAGAGAAGGTTTGGAAAACCTCATATTGCTCATCTTTTTCATCTGCATCTGCATCTCTTGTTGCATCTGCTTGCCTAGAAATTTCCTGAAGAAGTGGGCATCGAGACATTTCTGCATTATATGCTTGCTATTCGAAAACTACTCAAAATTTCGCAAGTTCAGCGAAGAGAGAGTATCCCAGGTCCGGTAAAGGTAATTCGAAAGTTGACCACTTTACGTTTTCCGGGGATTTCCCATAGCTTATAAATTTCCTTTGGTGGTTTCCGTAAGGGCTTTCATACTAGTCCTTTCCTTCTCAAGTTGATGGGCTTTGAAGACCGGTAACGAAAGTCAAGGGATTTTACTGGACCCGGGAATGGTGAAACGGGAAAGACTAAAGAAACTACAGAAGCCAAGTGCCCATGACAAGAAATAAGCTAAAGGCTTAGAATTAGCTTCGGACCATTGAATGAATAGAAAAAGAGAACAACCACTCGGAAAGAACCCGCGAGCTACCTTTGTAAAGGCACCCGGATTGAGGAGATGATAGATAGACTCGATGCACTTCATTACGTCTAGTCAGGGTCTTTCTTCCCTTGGTTGAGTAAGGCTCCGCAAGACCTGCTTACATTGCGTGCAGTGGGAATGGAGACAGCGCTATTTCATTAGGCTTTGGTTTTGGTCTTAACGAGCCTTCTTCTGCTGTTGACGACTTTACTTCCTTTTCAGAATCTGCTTGAGCTATTGAAAGCAAGCTCTTCCTCCTCGCCTTTAAATCATGCTCTATAAAGATCACCTCGAGTAAGAAGCGAATCCCTTGTCTAGCGGCGAGAGTTGGATTTTGCTTACTCAGGTCCGGTAAATCTCATTCTAAATCTGAGAAGGTGCTTTTAAACTGTTGAAATAGTCTATCTTCCCCTCCATCTTCTAGGAGATGAGATGATAGTTCTTCTTTGTAAATAGAAAATGATCGGTATTCAATTCAAGGGCTTAAACTCTAACATTCCCCAGTCTGTCCAATAAACTCAGGTTTCAAAAGCTGCTTTCTCAGAGGCGAGTGATTTGTCTTTCTAGAATCGATTGCTTTTTGTCGGGTACCTGAGAAGCTGCTAGATAACCCTTTAGCGAGAGGAACTACCATCAATGGCATCAAGTAAAATGCTTTTTCACCCCTCTCCTATTGAAGTTCCCGATGTGATAAGCAAAAAAGAAGGGTCAAAGTTAACGATTTACACAGATCGAGATTCCTATTCTGTGACCAGAGAAAAACCAGATGCTGAAAAGCAAGCCCCTTCGCTTACTCAAGGTAAAATATATAGACTTTAGGGGATGATGGAGCTTTCACCTCTAGGCAAACTGTCTAAGGAGCTGAGCCACTACTTGACGTATGGGCTTCAAACTAGAATCTAAGAAAGAGTAAAATGATGTATTCAGATACGAAATATAGGGTTGTCACTTCGATATCGTACGTATTCACCCCGCCATTGTTGTTATCACTAAATCCAGGTGCCTTACCTTTCCTTTTAGCTATACCTTCTGCTGCCTTCTCGGATAGCCTAGCCGAAGAACTCAACCTGTGCGCGCCAAGCAAACAACAAGACAAGAAAACAGGAAATCCTAGAACTCTTTCCTTCGCGCTTTCTAAGAAGAGGGGATTTCGGTAAAAGGCAAAGAAAATGGTAGAGAGATTCGCTTACATCAACTGCACATACTTATTATTCTTGAACCCAGAATTTAAGGGGATCGAGCAGATGTTCTATGTCGTAGTATTGGGTTTCCGAACTATTGAAGAGTGGAATCTACTGGTTTTTCTGGGGGAATTCGGAGTGGGAATTTCAATGAAGGCCTATTCGGATCAGATGATTCACGCCATTGTCTCCTTTCATGGAGTATCCGACTGGCTTCTGACTGCGGGTTATGGCAGCCCAGATGCAAATGACCTCAATCCGGGACTGAGGTGCAAAGACGGTATAAGGAGCTTACTTTTTTCTTTTTTTGTTACAAAAGGGGCAAGTTCCCAAGAACTACACGCCTACAACACGAGGATGAGAAAGACCTGTAAGATCATGGTACAGCCAGAGTTTAAGATCAGCTGGAGGATGAGGAAGCCAATGATAACCAACAGCAAGGGTACCAATTCTAGCTTCTTCACTTCAGTCTGATTCTAACTAGAAATCTCATAAGAGAAGAAAGTAAAGTATAGACACCTCTTTCTCTTTAGTCATGGAGTAAATCAAGAAAGCGGCAGGCCCAAAGAGCACTACAGTAGCGCCTTTCGAGGTCGTAGAGCCGGTAACCTTAGATCGCCTACGAGACTTTATGACTATTTCGGATAACTCTTTTCTCTTCTTTTTCTTTTGAGATTGGCTTTGTGTTCAGTTTACTGTACCGAAGCTTGTCTAGCCGGAAGCCTACTCTTCTTCATGTGAAATGCTTTCTTTTAAACTTTTTTTTTGTAAGCCTGCAATGTGATTCCATATGACGTCACCCGAAGTGGGATAAAGAGCTGAAAAGGGCATCTGAGGAGGGTTTCAGAGCTACATCCTGCTCTGAACCGCGTAACCTGTACTGAACAAAGTAGGTGACCAACTTGTTCACGCCCATCTCTTTTTCGTCTTATTAAGACTAAGACCGAAAAGTAGATCCCCTTGCTAAGCATCTATTATCAAAACCTATTTCATCGAAGTTGAAGAATCAAGGAAACTGCTTCCTCGTAGAGAACACCTATCTCTGGATTAATTTACTATGGATTCTTCCGATTCCTCTTCTTCCGCATAGAGAATAGCTCATCTCGGGATTCCTTAAAAAGAATCGCAGAGATTGTCTTTCAGCTGAGAGCTCACTCGTCTTTCTTTGAAAACTTATCTAGTTCATCCCGGAAAGCGAACCTGACAAGCAAGTTCACTTACAACTGGGTAAGCAGCTTTCGGGCTAGCTTTTTATCCATCAATAAAGTATATGCTATGCCTATGCCTGCGCAGGAGACCTATAAAAGCGAATTCAGCCTTTAAATCAAATCAGGAAT
Source organism: Euphorbia biselegans (assembly GCA_948330635.1). Taxonomy (NCBI): domain Eukaryota; kingdom Viridiplantae; phylum Streptophyta; class Magnoliopsida; order Malpighiales; family Euphorbiaceae; genus Euphorbia; species Euphorbia biselegans. The sequence continues at coordinate 42,578 of CAOJCO011542869.1, read as the reverse complement.
AAAATAAGAAAAGAAGTAGATTAAAACATTCAAACAAAAGACCTGCTTAAAAAGCTTAGTAAGCCGATCTTCAAGAAGATCCAGCTCTAGAATCGGACTAAAAGGAAAAGATATCCTATCCCCTAGGTGGCAGAGCAGCCTTTAGAGTAGAGCGCACTTCCCCACTCGGTTCCTAATCTATGGATTAATAAAAGACTCCCGATACCGGACATTACGCATTAGACTGATTGGACCCCTTAATAGGACGCCTTTGGCTATTCTAGGCCTTCTTCTATTCGTACTTGCTTACCCCTCCGAAATGAAATTCTGGTCCAGGCCATCTCTCAGGCTTACAGTTGTAAATCCGAGTTCTCATCAGATTCGGAATCGGAATTAGGTAACTAGACAAAGAACTATTCGGAGAAGAAGAATTCCTACTCGCACAGGCTAACTAGTGGAACTATAAAGAAATTTTTACTTCCGGGAGAAGGTTTTGTTGGGCAAACAGGTTCCATTTTCATATGCTTTTTAAGAAATTTGATTTACGAAGTAAACGACCTGGTTTTGGGTTTTGTTATTCCGGAGGTGAGAAAGCTATTTCCCAACCTAGTTCTATCTCTCAGGCGTAAACTTCTTTCGTAAAGCACTGTTCAAGCGGAAGAAGGTGAAGAATTTGAAGTTGAGGCAGAAAGTGCATCGGAATCAGATACAAAAAAAAAAGAAAGAAGATAGGAGAGGATGGACCAAAAAAGCTTATTGACTCCTTCGAGCGGCAAAGCGAAGAACGACTACACCGAATACTCATGTCAAGCCTTAGCATCCAGCCTTTTCGCCTCTTCGACCACACTAAACTAAGCGGAAGCCCCTTAATATGGAATCGGGATTGGCCCTGGATCTTCGAATAGCCTCACCGGAAACTGGTAGACACACTGAGCCACCACGTAGAGCTCCCCTCTCGCCCGTCATATGCTATGGATGGTCACACGAGCCCCTCTCTTCATTGACTCTTGGTACCTAGACACTTTGAATCAATCCCCTCTTTATATGTATCAGAGTTCGACACTCCATCCCGGATCTCTAGGAAAAGGGCTGAGAGCAAGACCATATCTAGTGAAAGTTACTAGCCCCTATATCAAGTATAGATTTTTGAGTACCTGTGACTACAGCCTCGTTAAGCACTAAACTGAAGATAATAGCACCCATAAAGCAAGTCTTTTACCCCAGCGGGGCCCTCGGGTTCCAATTCCGATTGTTCCATATTACGAATGATTTCACGAACACTTTAAGATTTATCTACGCTCAGCCAATCTCTGAGGTGAGGGTGCGACGGTCAGTCTAGAGATTGAAAGGAAACTGAAAAAGGATACTTTATCGAATATGCCAGGCCCGCGTCTTCCATCAGTCTAGAGAATATGGGTCTCTCAAAGGGTCGGGAACACTGTTAGCTGGATTCCAAATCAAAGAATGCAGACATGGGAACTGAATAGATAGCTTGGGGCACGGGAGCTTCCCTTAAGAGAAGAGTTCATTCATATGGCAGGAGAAGCTACGGTGTTCACATCTTTAATCTATCTGCTAGAGGTCTCTAGGCCCCTTTCCTACGTCTTTCTTTTGCATCTGAAGCTACTTCATCGTCTAGCTTGCCGGGTACGCGTCTTTCCAACAATATAGGAAAGGGTCCTAGATTTACCCTTCTTCGTAAGGAATCTCGAACTGAGTTGACAAACTGTTTTGTCTAACCTCTAAGGAAGGATTTCGATCTTAATTACTTCTTGCTTTCGATTAAGTGAGTCTTTGTTCGCTGAGACTCTGACTTAAACGCGAGTCTGTGACTGTCATCTTTCTAATCAAGTCTTGTCTCTTGACCAAATTTGGCTAACCGTGCCTTAAGGGTGTGTGTTCGACCATGACGTTCAGCTTGTTATGGCGAGCGAATCGAGAGCTAAAGCTTCAATCAAAGCGATCAGAAAAGCGCGACTATACCAAAACTTTTGTTGATGACTAGACTTACCTAGCCGTTCTCGGATTCGAGCAAATTCTTCTATCTTATAGAGGAGGTTTCCCTTTCGGAGTGGTGGTAGCGGTTGCCTTCATCTTCTAACATGAAGAAGCCCGGTGGTGTCTAAGCTCTCGGAGAATACCAGGGGATATCCACTCTTGTTCAAACGAGAATGGCCGTAACTAAGCCCAAACAAAGGAACTGACGGGGTTCAGGATAAGGAAAGAAGGAGAAGCGAGTGACTTTTATTCTACAACTTACAGGGATTCTTATTTCAAACTTTAAAACAGAAAGAAAGGGTCTATACTTTTCTCTTTTTTTAGACTAAAAGGTCAACTTCCCTTCGAAATAGGGTTGGTACGACGATCCAAAAAAGTCTTTCTCTCGGAAAGAAGCGGCGAGATAAAGCTTTGTGTAGCTGTTTCCTTTTCTTTAAATCCAGCGGGTCTCTTTCTTTGAAAGCCTTGAAGCGCAAGTCAAGCTCTTGTATTTCCATTTCCTCACGCTAATCTTCCCTTATGGGAGGTCAGTAAAGCGAGCAAGTCTCTTAGTTATCCCAAGGAGTCAAGGTGGGTCAAGGGCTAAAGCAGGCCCATTTTTGAGCAAGTGGTGAGTTATCGTGCTTAGGAAAGTAGGGATTTTAGGCAATCCAGCCCATCTAATTATAGTGCGAGTTCTCTTAATGTAGGGCAAGCAAGTAGACAAGACTCAGGCAAGGAGGCAGGATCGGGTAGGTCAAGGTCAGGGGCTACTAGATAGAGCAGGAGGTCCCACCATTTACTTAGAACCTTTGTTGGTTTTGGGCAAGAGTGGTTGCAGAGGCAGAAGGTATTCGCAGCAAGTACTGCTTCATGCGCAGCTGATTCTCAAACAAGAAGAGCGTATTCTGTAATAGGAGATTTGCCCCCAACTTGGCCTGGGATACCTTGATTAGATAGGCTCTTTTCTGTGTCAAAGAGCAGATTCTCTCCATTCCTTTAGTGAAAGCCTTCAAGCTCAGTAGGGATATTTTCATTCCTTGTCCATTCTTTACAGTATTTTCTGTACCGCAGAAATAAGGAATAGATAATCTATATCAAAGAGAGGTCTAACTGTTGGAATTGGAATAAAGGTATCCATTCTTATTTGATTTGATACATTGCGGTCGGTAACGTTGGTGAATTAAGTGAAGGTACGGAAGGAGAGGGATTCGAACCCTCGGTAAACAAAAGCCTACATAGCAGTTCCAATGCTACGCCTTAAACCACTCGGCCATCTCTCCTAATCTATTCATGTTTGCGAAGACGGCGCTCCCGTCTTTTTATGATATCTATACTGGCTTAAATCAATGGATTGGAACGACTCGAACGATCGGTCTATCTTTTTTTTTATGAGTTGAGTCTGTTTTTATGTTATTTCGTAGTGTACAATTTCTTTTTTTGTGGGATCGTTTTCTTACGAGAGGTAATTAAAAGAAATTCTTAAATGGATTGCTACCTATGCCTAGATCCCGGATAACTGGAAATTGAATTGATAAGACCTTTTCAATTGTAGCCAATATCTTATTACGAATAATTCCGAGAACTTCCGGAGAAAAGAGGCATTTGCCTATTACAGAGATGGTGTGATTTTCTTTTTTTTTTATTTACCGCTCTCAACTCAAGTCTTAGGAGAAAGACACATTAGATTAGTCGGGATAGAAAGATTTGAAATTACTCTACGCTTGTTGAAGGTGAAGTTTATAAACAATTCCTTATGTCGTGTATCCCCGGCAGCCTCAGATGCTTCAATTGTCGATTCTAGCATTGAGCGAAAGGTTACACCTTACACCTATGGCTATGAGTTCTTTGCAGGTTAACCCTACTCCACTAGTACCAACCAATAGGCGACATAAAGGAAGAAGCACTACGCCTAGGAATCAACAACACGAAACCTTTGTTCAAAATTTGCCCTTAGCGAGATTTTTGGACGATACAATAAGAACTGCTTACTTATGTCATAATATGAGCCAAAAGTTAGGAATCAACTTATGTAACAGAGTCCGATCCCCTAAAGTATTGAGCAGCGGTATAGCATCAGATCCCAAAGAGAGTAAGGCTTTGTCCTAACAGCAGATTCTCGAGCAGTAAGAGCGCATTCGAGAACAAGCCCATCTAGGAATTCTTTATTTTTCATTTTCATATGAAAGGTATCCCAACAAGGGGAATGTGAACTATCTGATAGCCTTTATTCCGAAAGTGGAATGTCGAATATCTTTTCTAAAGAAGGAAAAAAAAAAAAATAAGATATGCCACTAGCTCAAGTGCCACAGTTGATTCGAGAAAAGCCCTTCTTCTCACTATTAGTTGCAAAAGCGCTTCCCTCCTTTCCTCCGAAGTAAGCCCTATGGTCCCTACTATCTCTAGATAAAGGATTGCCTCAGAGCTCACTGGATCCTATTCCTATTCAATTTCCGGGTGTCAAATGAAATTCTTTTAGTACTAGTGCTCGTAGTTTACTGGAAGCGAGACAGATGTTGTAAATAAATAGTATCCATTCAAATAGAAAGAAGTCCCCCTCTAATTACTCCTCAAAGCCTAACTTTCCCCTCCTGCTGCTTCGCGCTTTCCGCCCTCAGACTAGATGAAGGAAATCGGCACGTACCTCGCTTTCTATGAACTTATCTGATCCAGTGTCATATCCAGTTGACCGGGTCGAACTATCAGAAGTGGAGAAGGCAAGAAGAGCCCCAAAAAAAGGGCGGAGATCTCACCTGCGGCAGAGGTAGCAGCATCTAAGCCAGTATCTGGGCAAGTTGGCTTCATCGACTCAGCAATTAAAGTGGTTGATCTTGAACCAATTTGTTCATCAGTTGCCCCATGAATTCTCAATCCGGTAAACTCTCCTATAGAAAAAGCATTGGATCGAGAATGTGACCATTTCACTATTTTACATTGATCCACAGCAGATAGAGGATCCGAAAGGAGAAGACTAAGCCCTTCTATTTTGAGACTGTTCACATTTCACCGGCCAGGTTCGAGACTCTCTTCCCTTTATAACTATACTAAAGTAAAGATACTTGTTGAGTTGAGGAAGCATCTTCTTTCTAACTACGAGTCTGTTTTCAAGCTAACTGAACGCAAAATGAGAAGACGAAAAGATGATAGGCTTATTTCCTTTTTTTTGTGAAATCTTTCTTCAGTCTTTGTCGAGCCGCCAAACGGCTGTCGAACAGAATTGTGGAGTCCATAGTATCTCTTCCTGAGTCTAAAGAGAAAGAACGCCTCATTAACAACAAAGTCTAAGAGGTTTCTCAATCTTATAAGATCTTAATCTTTAGGTATATTTTTCAGATTGCATCTATCCCCTTGTGTCAGGGAATAAGGTGGATGCCCTTCTGGCTTTATCAAACCAGCTCCTCCTACGCCTGGAAGGCAGGTGAATCCGCGTGTAAAGAAGCGGGGATCTTTTCCCTTCTCCCTTTTGAGCTCAACTGGGCTATGTATAATTACAGTGACTTTAGAGTAACCCGGAAATCTAAAACGCAAATTGCGCCTTTTCCAATTTTCCGGTTCCCATGTTGGTCTCATCATGTTAGATATCCCTACGATGCTTAAACAAATCAGATGATCTCTGATTGGTCGTTGAGAGAGTCAGATTCATTCCTCAGAGATATGAGTACTGATTCTGATGTTCTTGCTTCTCATCTCATAGTAGGGCTCCGGGGCGGTTAGCCTTCTCGACTAGCTCTGGTGCTAGAAAGATGAAAATCTGCACTATATGTAATTATGTTATTCAACGTCTTCTGCGACCAGTCCATGACTTCCTAATGAAAGTCTGAAGGACTCTTCCTACTGATGACACATTTAATCAGATAAAGCCATTCAGTAGGTTGGTCGGAGAGATGAACGCTTACTCATTTGACCTTAAGTCTGCTACCGATAGGGCTTGGGTTACAGAGTGCGTTGATAGCGCAGCTCTTTGATAATTTCCCTGTCGGCGTTTGTATGTAGCGCTTTCAGGTCCTATCCATTCTGGGCTCCTTTCTTGAAGAAGATACCTCAGGTTAAGTCCTTAACTTTAAGAGTAGGACAGCCTTTGTTTGGGTTATTACTTTACTCCTCTTGGCCTCTCTTCACTCTTACTCACCATTTATTGGTGATGTATTGTGCAGAGCCCTGGACAGAAGTTTGATAAGTATGCGATCCTGGGGGATGATGTTGTTATATGCGGCATCGAGATCGCCAAGATTTATAAACAGACTCTAGCGGAGTTGGGAGTTGACATATCAATGTAAAAGTCTCTAATCTCACACTCAGGGTATGCTGAGTTTGCGAAGCGCTTTTGGTGTAAGGGTCTCACAGTGCCTACGGCACCTGTGTCGATCCGAAACCTGCTTAATTCTCATCATTTGCCTGGTGCTTTCTTTTACATAGTTATAAAAGAAAGAGGTTTAGCACTTTCTGTAGGCTTCATGGTGCTGGATTTAGAGTAATCTGGCGACTCTCACAGAGCCTTAGCCGCTGGAGAGACGCGACCAAAACTAGCACACTCTAATGATTGAGTTGTTTGATCTTTTCGATTTTTGATATTTTATGATTAGGTGCCTAGCCTAATCTTCATTTCCGTTTATTCTATTTATTTTTCTAAGAGGATCATAGCCTTCCGGGAGTACTAACTCGAGCGAAGCGATAGGTACGAAAGCAAGTCGACTGGCAAGGGCGAGGAATGGAAGAAAACTTGCTTTGAAGCTTTACCGTTCTAACTTTGGGATTTAGTCGACTGCTAGGGCCGTAAGGTACACGTAGTCTTACTCGACCGGGGAGGAAAACTTGAGTAGTTTACCGGGAACAAAACGAAGTTACTAGCCTTCAAGGTACGAACGACTGGACGCTTTGAAGTTACGAGACCGGGGAAAGGAGGAACGAAGGAAGTAAGTTTCTTGAGTGACAACTTAACTTTGGGATTGTTGCACTGGGCACTAAAACAATCCCGCTTCTTAATCATTCTAAGCATGGCGTTGAATTACCGCTAGAAAAAACTTGATAAAAAACCCGGCTTCAAATCTATAATTTGCGAAAATCCGCTATGATATTAGTTTAGCGGGGGAACTGTCTTATCGAGCGGGTAGTCCCCGAGAAATTGAAAGAAATTCTGTTCTTACCATCACCCTACTTTTGCTATTACATTACATAATATAGCATCTTTTCGTAAATTCTTTAATTTCATTGAAAAAAGCCAGCAATCAAATAAATCTTTATTAGAAAAATTTGACGCCATGCTTTACACTCTTTCTCGCCCAGATTTCCTTTCTGTTCAGCAAACCTCTCCGACTTGAGTGACCCAGCGTAACACTCCTCTCGAAAGCTTGGTCCTGGGCTTCCCTAAGGAAATGGATTCCATTGATTAGCTAGTTACCGTAGTTGGGTTCCGATCTGTCCTTGCGATTGGTAGATAGATGCCATACTGGCTTAGTTAGGTACTTACCTCAGGTATTGGATTTCAGGAGCAGAGCAGGCTCTATTCATATAGGGAAGACGTAACAACAATTAGCAATCCGCGTTTTCCGTCTGCTATGAGAGATCAAACTAGTCAATCCGTTTTAGGATTTCATTTGATTTAAAAAAAAGTTGCAAAAGACCGTCGTTCAGTCACTCCCGGAAGTCAGTCAGCTATTTTATTCACTTCTGTGTGTAAGCCCTTGTTTCTTTGCTTGCAACGCAAAGAATCACTCTTTCTCCTTTGCTTGCTTTTCGTATAAGAAAGAGATAGATTCTTCTTTCGTTCCTGCTTAAAGTCTTTTCAGAGAAAAAGTTCTATGTTGTATAATGTCTCATAAGACCTTCTGAAAGGCTCTTTATGGGCTTAAACTCAGCCTTAGAATCGATCTTATCTCAATCGCCGAGGGCTCGCTTCCCATGAGATCCATAGGCCGATCTTAAAGATAGGGGGCCTAATTCGCTAGGTCCTTAGCTAACTTTACCCCATGCATCAAACCTTAGGGCATTACTCAGAGAAAGAAAGCACAAAACTAAAGAACCAAGCTCGGTGTGCTCGGATGGTTCCGATCAGTCCTTGGCAATGGGATCTGCTACGCTTACTATCATGGTCAGGCCGTTCGGGTCTAACTAATCCCGCTTGGAGACAAAGCAATAGGAATCAAAATCAGTGCCAGTGCTACCATTCCTCCTTTTCTTTTCCCTACCCTAAACCAACTATAGGAAGAGAGGCTTCTCACTTTGATTGGAAGATCCATAGCTTGAAAATTCCCCAGTCCCCTTCTTTGAGCTTCAAACTAGCTATGTGCTAAAGAAGCCCTAAGCTAAGCCCTATAGGAGGAGTAGTGCTACTATACTAAACTAAAAAGGTACCTCTGCATTGATTTGGCCGATAACTCGATGGTATCCGCTCATGGATAGTAGTTGACTGATTGGAGTAAGTTTCACCCTTTCTAGTAGTTGGAGTTTGTGGAACAAGTTGTAGAGATCCCATCCTTTCTAGTATTTTTGGAGAATCCACACCAGTAAGAAATAGCTTTAGTTGTTGGTGGAAGTGACCTAGACATATTTCTATTTATAGGTCCTTGCCCTTTTCTTCCGCTAGGTAAGTTGGGAAGTCCTTAATAAGGCAGGGGAAGTCGAGTCCCTTATCTTCGACAAGCCTCGATCTGCGCTTTCGCTTTCGCTTTAAAGAAAGAATCGCTAAAGACGGATTCTTTTTATCGGTTGAGTAAACAAACTCAGATTTTTTTTTAATATTGGTCGAGTAGTGAGTTCCACTTTCTCTTCCGCAGCAAGCCTAGCCTACTTTCGTAAAGTCAACAAGGCCTTACGTTTACCGTTGTTCCCAGCCCATGGCGTATACCACCATAGCAATAGCATAAGAAGAATCCGCATATTAGTAGGGAAAGAGCCTCACTCTAGACTGAAACTTCACCTGATGAGAGCAAAGGAAGCTGGGTGCTTCAAGAGGATAGGGTGGAATTGACCCCAGTATGCCAATCCAAGTCAGAAGACTGAGTCTCAGAGTCAGTCAAGAGTCCTTCCATACCGAGTAGGAAGGTCAGATCGATGAGATCGCTCAGTCGCAGTGGAGTTTCCTTTTTGGACAATATAGAGCCAAATCAGACTCGTGAGGTCGGTGAACTAGGTGGAAAGTGCAGGTCAGCGCTGTGGAGATAGAAAGGCTGATGGATGGATCCTTCCACTGTCTTTGAACCGAGACTCTTCGCCATAGTAGTGTTGCATAAAAAGCGGCTCCTTCCCTTCGCTAAAAGCGGAGTTCCCAAGATCATTACAGTGATAAAAACCTAATTTCCCTTGGATGAAGATCAATAGAGACGGTCTTTCCAAGGGGAATCCTGGACCGGCGGCTGCTGGGGGTTGACGTTCGGGTAGTGTCTTCCCTTTTCTGAGTTGCATCTGGTCTACCATCTTAGGCTCTTTTTCTTATTCTGGGAAGTTAAGCTCTGAATCTGAGTTGAGTTGCTCCCGAAGCCAACCATGTTACATTACAGGTGCTGGGTCCTGCTCGTGAAGGATCCTTGTAGAAATTTTGAGCAAGGACAATGTTCCCATGATTCATTTGGTTCTGGACTCATGACTTCAAAGTGTAGCAGAACTCGAGAGTGTGACCCAGACGTCTGTGGTAAGGGCAGTAATTTAGATTGTCCGTCATGTCTGCCTGTTCAGGGACGGTGATTGGGTACACTACTTTCAGTCTTCCCGCTAGGATACGCGGTTTTCTCTATGATGGTGGTAATCTAACTCCTTCTGTGCATTCATCACTTAAGGTGGTGTAGTTCTATTGTCGCTGGAAAGCAAGAACGCAAACAACAAGAAAAGGAAAAGCAAGGTATAACCAAGACAATCCAATAGAGAGAGTCCCTTCTCCGATGCAATATGATAGGATTCACTCCATTCCCTTAGTCACAAGACGAAACCAATTACTAACTTAGCCAGTGAGCTTCGATTCCGCCTCCACTGCTGAACAAGTACCAATATTCAAGGTGAAAGCACCTAGCCAAAGACCAAATTCATCCCGCTTCCAATCCCGGTGATAACTCCACGCAGCTCTCGTTCCACAAAACCCCGAAACAAGTCTGTAAGACTTTGGGTGAGGGTTCCAAACCTTCAACGTGCTACTAAGCTCTTCGATCATAGCTTTGGCAGCACGAGTAATCTCAGCATTTTCCTGCATTAAGTTGTCTGTCTAGCTGTTCGCTAAGGTTCCCGACATCAGCTTCAACCTTGGACGTGCGTTCTTCCAATCCAGCAATGCGAGGTTCTAGCCAGTCACCTGCGGCATGCTGCTTGGATTTGCCACGCTTAGGCTGCTTACGTTCTTCAGCTCGTCCACGTGCCTGCTCTTGTGGGACTGAAGTAGGAACAGCAGCTTCCTCAGTGACCATTTGCTCGTAGCAAGGAAGCAGGTCTACCTAGTTAGATAAAAGATAGCAGATTTGAAATTACGACCGCGAAATATGAATTTCACCTTTCTAAAGAAAGAGCTAAGCGTTAATGAATCGAATCAAACAATCTGTGTAAAGCATGGCTTCTTTGTCCTCCCATAAGAGCTTGAAAGGCACAGCGGATTCTCTTTCTTGTGATTCTGAAACTCTATCTCCTCACTCAAGAGGAAGTACTTTAGGGAATAGACTTGCTAAAAGAGATGGTACAGCTTTCACTTGTGACATACCTTAGGATTAAGATCTTTCCTAGTTAAGGAAGTTGAGATTCAGAAAGTAAATCACTGGTTGATTCTGGTCTTGCAGCCCTTATCTTTCCAGTCAGAAGTAGGTTTTCAATTAGCTTAGCTGGCTAGCGGAACATAACTTGGGTTAATAAAAAGGCTTGGGATTTGATCCACTCGATAGGGAACGAGCAGATGGCTCCTCTTCCGCCTACGAGGTTGGTTCTTCGCCTCCACCCGCGAATGGTGAATTTCTTGCTGCTTGACCCCACCAGGTAAGGAAACTTGACTAGACTGACATTATCGAAAGCCACTCCAATTAGGCTTGAAAATGGTACAGCCTACCCATAAGAAACTGCGCCAGATGGGGAGGAGGGGAGTGGATGGGTAGTAGATTGGATTTCGAAGTGACGTTAACGTTATTATGAATCCATTTCAATCAAATACCGCTGGCAGTTCCATGAAATCGATAGCCGGGGAAGGCCAACTTCAGTACTGACCTGGCTTACTAAACTTAATAGGCTTGCAGAGCCTAGCCCTTGGAGCCGTACCACCAAGAAGAAGAAAAGAAGCTACTGAGACTAGAGGGTTTAGGGCACCAGCAAATGGCTTACTCCTAGAGGGCTCATTGGCGTAATATCCCATCCTTGCTCTAGGGGCTAGACTCAAGACTTTGAACTTCCCTTACCCAGTTGTGCGTTAAGCGATTGCCATTCAAGCAGGTACATTATAAAGAAAGAAGATAGAGTCTTTCAAGCAAGTCAAAGGCCTATGAGACTCGCTAACCAAGTGAAAGCGAAATAATCTTTATAGGCTTGGCAGGGGATTGGCCAAAGAGAAGAAGGGCTACTAGAAGCCCAAAGAAGAGGTTTTCTTGTTACATGGTACGGCGTTCTCTGATCATAGAATAAGCGTATGAAGAAGACTTGAAAGGAACTTTCCAAAGGATCCCCGATGGAAAGAAGTACGCAAAAAAGTCTACTGTCCGGGAAGTCGAAAACACTGACCTTGGTCCAATTCACCCATAGGAGGAAGAAGAGACAACCCCGAACAGACAGCAGGGAAGGAAAAAGCCACATCTTGCGACCCATATACACCTCACCCCAGCAAACAATCGATTTGGGAAAGAAGAAAGACCTGTTATAACATCCTACAATTCAATCTACAAGAAAGACCGGCTACAGGAACTGAAGAAGAAGAGCTTTAGCTACTAGAAAGAAGCAAGCAAAGAGTAGAAAGAAGCAAGCAAAGAGTCTTACTCTAAAGAAAAAGCCTATTCCTATCACTTGGGTTCTTTGCATTTTGCTCGCTCGGTTCGTCTGTTCATTGAAGGAAAGCTTTTATGGAGCTTCATGGCCCGCTGTCTTTCTATGGGGATTGCCGAGATTCCCAGCCTGGGTGATTGTTTTCTCGAAACCTAGTAGCTAGCCGAAGTGAACCAAGTTCTGTTAGCTGTTCTCCTCGGGAATGAGCTATCATATCAGGCTGAAAGCCCTAATTCCACTCTGCCTGGAAAGCATGGTGAATTCAAGTCTGAAGGAAGCATAGGAAATGAAATCTGGACTGACTATTGACCGGTCTTCCTTTCTTTGCGGGCGATGGTTTACTATGAAAATAGGAGAGAATGCGATGCTTCTTTGCCCAATAGATGCGGAGAATCAAATCAGGGGGCAGCCCTAGAATAAGAGGGAATAGGCAGAGATCGAACGAATTCAAGTGAAGTGATCCCAGGGAATGCGGCAGATAGGTCTCACGAGAAGGCATGAAGCGAGGGGCTAAATCTCATATAGAAGAGAAAGATCCGCCCCTTCCCTCACAGCCCCCTCTAGCCAAAGGAAATACCTGCATTCAGCTCCAAGCGAGAAAAGGATTGAAAACAGCAAGAGAAATTTATCTAAGTCAGAATGGAACGAATATGACAAGAAGATCGATCCCGTATGGAGCCATCGTCACAGTATGTCACCAAAACCCACCTTTCCAGAGGCGTACAAGCAGGACAAGAAGAACCAGACTTTGAAAGGGTTGATGATCATGATGCTTTTGTCCAATCAATCGATGAACTTAATAGAGATTTAAGCCCTGGAAGCACAGCCACAAGGTTAGATACTGCAGTGCGTGTATATCAAGAGGAAGTAGCAGAGATAAGTCAAAGAAGAGAAGAATTAGGATTACCTCCGGATCAAAAAACAGAAACTTCCTTAGCAGAATTAGAAAGAGCAGAACAAGGTATTTATTCTGGTCCATCTTCACCTCCTCCAGCGTTAGGTGATGCACTCCCAAGGTAAATTATAACCAGTCCAATGAAAAAACCGAGAAAGGCATTTTACAATCAATACTCTACCTTCCCACACAACGAAATATATCGACCTCACATGGGTTTTATAAATCCTACCTACCACTGGATTCAATTTCTCCTCTTCTGCACGATTTTATCGGTGTACCAGAATCCAAGGATACAAGCGATTATTTCTTGTGTGAAGGGGCTAAGGATATTCAAGGGGTCGGTATTAAACATCCCCTCTTTCACATTCCACCAAACCAACAATGGATAAATAATAATCCAAAAAAGCGTTGTGAGAGGTCGGATTAAAGAGTTAAAGCCATCTATCCACTTAATGCCACTGAAAAGAAATCCCATTTCTATCCCTCTCAAAAACTTTAAAAAATCACAAAACATTAAAATGAAATAATAAAATACACATGCTTAACTTCTATCAATTTTTTCTTACTTTAACTAAACCTAAACCAATATTACGGAAAATAAATGAAGAAGATACTTTGAATAGTACTCTTACCTTAAATAATAACAACTACAGGATTGCTAAACTACCTGTCTGGGTTAAGCTAAGAAAATTATCAGATAATAAGAACATTTATAGAATACTGTCCACTCCTCAGCAAGAACTCAATTCTGTTTGGACTGGACTTATGAACCAAAAAGAGAAAATATATAATAATATACTAAACGCCTTACCGGGGACTGATAAATTTCTTTTAACTAATAGGAAATTTGGGTGGGAAGCAATCTTTACATCAAAGCCATGGAGAAGACGTGGTTTACCTCCATCAAAACTTCCCTTCAGGTTAAATGAATACGCGGGGATAACACCTATACTTAGGACAGCATATAAGGAATATTCAAAAGTAGGCTTATCACAAATATTAATTAATACCTCAAGAATCAAATCCATAGATTTGGAAGGTGCACTCCTCTTTTCATACTACAGAGATATTCGCTTTGCATTGGTATATAGTCTAACTCTAGGTTTCTTTTTATGGTGTGTCGGAACACATTCAAGCTTATTAGCTCTACCTAATGCTATATTTCTCACTTCTGAACCAGAAGAACTGACACGTATAGTTAATGATACCTATATTTATCACATATGTAGCACTCATCAGACTCCTAGCCCATGCACCATTTGCAATGAACCTATAAATTCAGTAGTCAGAGATTTGATTCCAAATCACCCTAACTTTCTTCCAGATCTACCAACACCTTCAAAAAAAGCAGCTTTGTTAAAAGGATTTAGTACTTTAATGGGTACAGTCTTTCTCACACTAATCTTGAATGAATCTATTTCTACACATGGAGTCTATTTTCCACTTATGGATTGAGAAAAAATCAGTCGAAAGTGCAAGGAATACTTAGGCAAAGTAGAAGAAATAGGCAAAGTAGAAGTGCGGGGAATAAAAGTTCCATAGGCGCTTTCTTAACCCTGTGCTTGTAGCTCTTCTTTCTGATAGAGATGAGAGTAAGATGGACCCACTGCTTATTCTAAGGCGAAAGAGCTTTCTAGTCCCACCCGCCCGAATGGTAGAAGGCAGCAAATCTATCTTCAGCAAATCTATCTTCAATAGGAATTGCTACCTTTGGTTTATGGCTTACCTTCTGCTGGATTTCCTTCTTCTCGAAGGCTTAGCTAGCTCGACTTCCTGCCCAGTCTGCCTTTTCAGCCTAGTTCCCATTTCCTTCGTGTAAGTGAAATCGGTCTTAATTGGATGAATAATCGAAGGCTTAAGCAATGCTCTTCGCTGCCTTGAGAATCACTTTCCTTTTCCTTTGCTGGTGCTTTAGGTTCGCACAGATTTTGTCTTTCCGTCTTCACTTCAGTAGTTCGTAAGCCTTCAGTTCTTGCTCTCTAACTGCTTAGTTCCTCCCTTCTGTTATTCTACTGGCTTTCAAGATCTTACTATGAGTTCCTCCCTTCTGTTATTCTACTGGCTTTCAAGATCTTACTATGAGCCTCATGACACTGCGGAAGACATCACAAAGAAGGTGAAAGTAGAGGTTCCAGATTAGGATATGGTAGACTAAATCCAAGAACCTTTACCGATTGCTTGCTTGTAGGATTCATACTCTTTACAGTCTAATCGCAACCTTAATTACTAGCTTAATGCTACCGCTAAAAATGAGTAAGTGTTCATACGCTGTCTAATCGGCTATTGAATCAGCTCTTATCAGTTGCCATGGTCAGAGGTTGATAATGCCCAAACAATAGGACAATGGTTCGATCGGTCATCCTATGGGAGTGGTGGACAGCCTCATGGATCGGCATCCCAATCCTTCTTTTCGCTCGCAAGAAAAGAGTCTCAGAAGTCTAAGTCTGGAGCCCAAGACCGGCTTTGAGAGGTTTAAGAAGGCGCTACTATGGGATTCCCTCTCCTTTCAGTCGAGCAGCTTTGCACCTCTCCTTAGCACTCTCGTAACTACGTACCTCTCCTCCTCTTATCAGTCGTCTCACTCCTTCCTTCATTCACTTCGTTCATTCAGTCACTGTCGTAGAAGTTTTCTTTTCTTTTTGGAAGGCTTCCACGAGGCCTTTCAATTGAGCTAGAACGAGACTTTGCCAGTTGTTCTGTCTGGTGCCTTTGACACGATAAAGACTAAGATGTGCTTTGGCTCTTCGTCAATTCCAGCCGAGTGCACGGGTCAACCTCCTCTAGCTGAGCTGGTCCGATCTGGGAAGCCTTTTCGATCCGTTGGTAACGAACTTTAGACTAACGTTCTTAACTACTACTAAGACAGGTAAGACAGGAAAGAGTCTCTTTCTCTTTAGTTTAAAACAGGAATCTCCTTCTGTTTGCCATATCTTGAAAAGGAAATGAACCCTCTTCTTTCTCGACTAGATAAATTCACTTATTTATAAAGTTCTTCTGGGCGCCGGAGTTTCCCTCTAGCTCAGACTCAGAATCACTCTTGACTCGAATTCCGTAGGTTGTTTAGTCAGTTAGCAGTTTCGGACAACAACGGTAAACTCTCACAAGCAAGAGGGTTTGCGGCCAAGGGAAGGGATTCTCAGATGCTTGACCTGTAGAATAGAAGAGGAAAGCCTGAGGGCTTTTCGGAAATAATCTTTAAAGAATAGAATAACATCTGTAGACTAATGTAGACTAATATCCTAGTATCGGGTTGCTGGATTGCCTTCCTTGCTCTCGGGCCCCTGTTGATTAATATCCGTGTAGTGTAAGTCCGGAGTCTAACTAGAAGAGGGATTCTCTTATGGATTTACTCAGATAAAAAGGCCTAGGGGATAGCTACTCTCGAGTGAGTTTTCGCGCTATCGGTTCTCTTTGACCCTCAATTACATCGACTTTCCTATCATCAAATACTAGTGCGGTGGAGTTTGCTTATTGATATCCAAATCCAATTTCTGTTTTAGAATACAGGTAAGCCGAGCCAAGAGTTTCGCTATAGCGACTACTAACCTCTTCTTTCGTCTATTCTTTGGTTAAAGCGGCTAAATCTAAATCCTATGGAGCTACGTGAAAGCTAAAAGCTAAGGTGCGTCTTTACTTTAACATTTCTCTCTCTTGGAAAGCCTTATAGTTCTTGATTCACTCTTCCCTTATAGTAGTAGTGGGGGAAAGAAAAGTGAAATATAATCATACTGCTGTTAGTAACTAGTTTAGCCCTATAAGTTTCTTCATCGGGACCCGGCCCAGCTCAATTACATCGACCCTTCCTCATTCGTTTGCTTTAAAGCCTCATATCGCACTACCTGGCGGGTATGAGACATTAGCCACGCCTAGAGATTCTCAAGCTGTGGTTCGCCCTGTCCTTCCCTTACTAACAGGTCCAAGTCAGTAAGCATTTACCCTTGATCGCTTCAACCGCATTTGCTTAATAACAAGAAACTTAATAACAAGAAACTATATATTAGATTCCGGAGAAATAGAGTGCAAAGAATCCGCCTCGTTAGTGGATACACATTAAAGGAAGATATCTCCTCCGTAGCTCGTTACACAATGCTTGCCCCGTGAAGGGAAAGAGTCGTTGGGCTAGGCTAGGAGACTGAATTTGAACTCGTAGCTAGATAGATAGTAAGAGAACACAGATGCCCCGTTGCTAGAATCCAAATAAGGAGCTTCTCTCACCCGTTGCTAAAACCCATTGTTAAGGAAGTTGTTTGCCCGGACATAGCTCACTCGTACTAGATAGAAGCGTCAGTTAACTGATCTTGTTAGCCCCGTAGGAGGAAAGGGGGAAGAGCAGAAAGGATGCAATCCATTCGAAGCTACTTTAGGCTACAGAGGTTACCTATGTTCCGACTCCGACCCTACTCGTAGGGCCAAGTGGAGCTCCGCACGGAAAGACTATTGGGCCCGAGCTTTCTAAGTTGAATCAAAAGGACCTTCGTTTTCCCGGCTCGGAACAAATTTCATATCCCCAAGCAAAGTATTCTCGCCTGGATGGCCCTCAACTCTGGGCTTTTTACACCTCAACTCTGGGCCAGCAGATTGAGTTAGCAGATTTTTTCCCAACACCGTGACTCTTTGTGGCCTGTGCATGCTTTGCTTGAAGATGAAAATGCCGAACATCTCTGTTTTCAGTGCAGCGGGTGGATTTGGGTTCAGCTCTGTTCTAAATGTGGATATTGATCAGCCTGCAAGCAACCTTCATGATGTTTGCCGATGGATTGATTAATGCCGAATTCAAAGTAGAGGTCATTTTCTCTTGGGCATTCCCTCTGTTAAACCATCCGTAGCTTTGACTTGGGAAAGAGAGCACTCAACAAGAGGGAGTTCAATCTCCTGGTAAGATATCAATGAAAAAGCGTATTAAACCAGCAAATGACTAGGGAAATGCTTTTACAAGCGAGCATGTGTTCTTCCCGGAAGGGGCAGGAGTCGAACCGATTAAGCCTCTTTCTTATGGCTTCAAGAGCGTGACTCTTCTTTCTTTATATACCCAATTTTCAGTCTAGTTTGCCACAAGGCATGCAAGCGAGGAAGGCTAGCCTATGTGGAGTCAAGCTGCACGCAATCCACAAACAAAAGACAAAAGCCACTCACACTCACGGGACAACGACTCTATTCCACAACTCCTGCAAGAGACGATTCTATAACAGACGATTCGTTGATAACATCTGAAGACGATCCTACTAAGAGGGGCCTTTCGCCGGTTCAAGTAATGGGTGGCCTTTGCTGGTCCACTTTTTTTAGGCCTTACGATTCACTCAATGGCAGAGGGATCTTGCTCGTCAACGTCCGTTGACGATCCGGTCATCTATCTCGGAATCATCAACATCTGCTTTTCTTCGGGACAAGAATGGTTATATCCTGGCAGTGAGCTTCTCGTACCTGTCGTCCATGGGTTGCCACCAGCCATTACGAAGAGAGCCTTGGGGCATCCGCTTAAACCCTAGGCTTGGAGTGGTCCCCCCCAGCTCCTCTCTTCTTTGGCCTGAGCAGGTCCTACTTAAAGGCCTTGTGCGAGCACAGCAGCTTGACTGAGGCTGGCTTGGTAAAAAGGGGAATAGGATAGGACTTGGTCATCGAAAGAATAAGTGGCTGATTCTTGGGTGAGTGTTAACGAAAGGCCTTCCAGACTTATCTTTCAGCTTAGGACTGAATGACTTGGACAACCTTTACCCTTCTTAACCTATTTAACAGCAATCTCGGAGGTCCGGGAAAAGGATTCTATGAGACTAAGAACTCCCATTCTTTCCCTTCTTAATGAAAACTATTCTACTATGGCACCTATGTGTTTTCGAGGGGGAATTCAAAATTACAAAGGGATTTCGGTAGGATTGACTTCTAGCCGACCAGTCCCTGGATTTCTGCCTTTTTCATTCCTGAGTCCTTGTAAGCTAGTTAAGAAATATAAGAATTCCTCCCCCTATCTTTAGATTTCGCTTTATTCGCGAGTAATTTCTTATCCTTTTGGTCCCGACATCGATGTCGGGACAGGTGGGGAACTCCCCATGGCAGGAGGAAAAACGGTTACGGACACTGAACCTCCAGAGTCTTCCATGGCTTATCCAGAAGCAATGGCCTGGCCTGAAACTGGCTTGCTAACAGGATCTGTAACATGATAGCTTTCAAAAGATTACAAACTGGAAAGAGCTTAACTGTCGCACTTCCCTGGCTTGCTTTGCTAGCTTCTACTTTAATGCAGAACTCCCGGAATTACACTCGATGGATTGGGGGGCTTGAAAGCTTGACCTTTCCTCTTCACACGAAAGCTTTCCAATTTCCTTGGGGGCGAAGTGACTCGAACAAAGCGAAGAGGTTCTTTAGCGTAGGCTAGTCAGTTTACTTGGAGTAGCTTTCCCGCAGCCCTGTAAGTTGAAGTCATAAGGTAAGCAAGCCTCTCTAGTGAGAGTTCTTACATTGATAGAAAACTGACTCCTATGATAGTGCTAGGTCCTTTTATTCCTAATCCCTCTCTTTATTTTATTGGTCGAGAAAATCCCTTTTTTTGACTTTTTTCCGCCCTTACCGATAGCTATCTAATAGATTCTAGGATCGGATCGTTAGTGCCTAAAGCTATTGATATCGGATATCGGGACTCTTAGAAGTTTCATTTCTTTCGAGAACAAAAAAGGCTTTCATAAGGGTTTTCCAGTCTCTGGGTAAGAAGTTGTCCACCTAGAGCCTGTAATAGTGGTATTTCTCCTATTGCCATTGTATCACTCCTGGGAGAAAGCTAAGGATCTTTGGGAAGCAAGCCCAATTGGAGTGCTTAAAAAGGTCTTCACCAGGAGTTCCCCTTTGGGAAGAAAGCTAGAATGATTTTCTCTTCTTTCATATGAATCACATTAGCTTAGCATTAGCTAGATTTTCTATAACCTCCAGGTTCCAGTGTGGTTAAGCTTATAGCTCTTGTCGCTAGCTCTTATGAAGCTGTGAATGGTCTCGTTATCTTATTAGAAGTTTGAAGAGATAGGCTGCTTTCCTTGGGGGAAGAAGAGGTTGTTCCAGCTACAGGTGTCTTGGATTCGGCTGGTGGTCTCGTAACTAAATAAGTAGCAGATCCCGTCTCCTTAAATTAAGGAATTTCTATAGATTCATCCCCTAGTTTTCAAGTCAGTAGACTCTCCTTTCTTGATTTCCTTCACCGTCATTGACATTGAACTGATATTATGGCTAAGAAAAGAAGTCAAAAAAGCAGCTTTGTTAAAGCGAAAGATTGAAAATTCAATGTTGTATGCACACGTGGCAGCATTAATAGTGAGAGCTCATAGAAGAAAGAAAAAAAAGGATTACCAACATATGTGAACTAGTAGTTTGATGACTGAAAAGGTAGAGAGTTGTGTACCATACCTTGTCTAGAGGCGAGAGATGAGCTCTGAAGAGAAGATGATGGAAGGCATAGAGAGAAAGCAGGAAGGCCAAGAAATGGACATGACTGATAACAACAAGGACCAAACTCTCATGAGTGAAGAACAAGAAATGGATCTACCAGAGGAACAGATGGAGGAAGCTACCTACAGAGAGAAAGTGGTGGGGAGCTCCTCAAGGAGAAGAAATTGATCCATTGGCCCGTTCATTTTTTCTTACAACTTTGCCTCCTGAGAGATATAGTGGAAACATTTTGGGAGTGAAAAGACCAATGCAGTAGAGAACGACCGCATGAATCGGAATTCACTTATATATATTAAGACAGACGACCGAGAAAGAAAGGCTCCACGTTCTCCAAGTGGTTGATCTTAGCGTGCTAGCTGCTGCTTCATTTCGTATAGTGATAACGCTTTCTTAGCGCTCCGCCCTCCCGGTTGCGCGGCTTTCTCTTATCTTATAGGGGTCTATTTTCTCTGACTCAGCTTGACCTACTTAACTCAGCGGTTAGAGTCTCGCTTTCATACGGCGAGAGTCATTGGTTCAAATCCAATAGTAGGTAAAACCCCTGCTCAGCATGACAGCAAGCACGGCAGCAAGGAGTCAACTGAATGACCGGTTCCTTCTACTGGTACAAAATAGTATACTAAGCTTATATTTCTTACTAAGCTTATATTTCCTAAGCTTCTATTTCTGCTCGGAGACCGCTAACATCTCTTCTCTTAAGCGGTCCCTACTGAGCTTGGATTGCTGCTTTTCCTCTCTCTGTATAAAGTCAGTCCGGGCAGAGCCCATTGTCAAATGACTTAAGACTAATGCCTTGTTGCCAGTAGTCGTAGGAGAATCCCCTCTTCCTTCTTCATCCAATTCCTCTTCCTTCTGATCTGCATTTCTTATTAAATAAGTCTTTTTCCTCTTCCTTGTTCTATCAAAGAAGCATCTTCGAACCAGGCTGAGTCTGAGGTCTGATTTCGACCTTTAGTAGTCAGTCTTATGCCCTACGACAAGTAGTCCTTTCTCTTATTATACGTTATAGTACTCGCAAATCCCACTACCGCTTTTATACCAGCAGATGAAATAGTTGCCTATTCTTTTGCTACAGAAGAAGGCATTCTTGCCAAGACATTCCTACTACACCTTCTTTCTTTGCTCCACTACTGCTATTTCTGCGGGAAGTGGGACTAATCGTCTTTCGTTCTCATGGCCCATGTCGAAGAGAATGACAAGATTTTCGATCGGTTAGGCTTAAACCAGCAGTCTAGCAAAACTCTGTCTTATTCTCTGCGGAAGCAGAGTATGTCAATAATTCCATACAGGAAAAGGGAAAAGCTAAGATGTCACCGGTAAGAAGAAAGTCAGGAATTCTTCTCCAATGGCTAAAAAGCTCGCCGAAAGGAAGGAACCGTAAGATATTTTCTTCTTAAGAACCTGACAGAGAGTACTCATCAGTAACCCCCTACTCTAACTGGATTTCAGCACGAAAGAATTGCTTCTGCGGAAAAGAGCAGTTGAGTAGGATGAAGGAAGCAGTCTAAGTCTTAATGAGACTTTGAATGTGAAGTAATCACAGGTAATTCTTTTTTTCATTATGATGAAATTTCGACAAGAGAGCGTCTTCACGCTTGCGAAGCTACATTCTTTTGGCAGCTGATTACCGATCACCAAATAGAATGAGATGACAGGAAGTCAGCATGAAGATAGTTGGTCTTCCGCGAGTGGAAGGAAGGCATTGGAATTAGGAAAGCGAAGCGGTGGCAGCTCAGCTCGTACTTGCTTTCAAGCTTCAGTCTGAAAGCGGGGGCAGGAAGGACTGCTTGGTGAAATGACGTACTTAGGATTCCAAAACACTCAAGCAAGGGAGTGACGAGAGGGTTTCAAAAGCACTCTTTTCTTTAGCCTATATTTCTTTAGAAAGATAGCCTACATTGAACCAAAGGAGTGCATTCCCCAGGGGAGAACAGAGCTAGCTTTAGATTGGCTTAGTCTGAGAAAAAGCTTGCATAGGAAACGGAAGATCTCTAGAAGTCCAGTCACCGAAGCTATCCAGGACCCAGAGGAGAAGGTTGTTGAGGAAGTGAAAATTGCAGCTTGAGGCTCAGCCAGAGGCCGGCTCTCTCTACGGATCTAAAGAGAAACTTCTTCTACACCAAAAGTGTAATAGCAGTTGGCAGTAAGGGCTCAGATTGAATCCATCTTGCATGCTCGATTGAGAGAAAGCCCACTTCATCTAACTCTCTTTTCCTCTTTTTCTGACTTTCGTCTGTCTTTCGAACTTTCTTTTCCATACGGTTCTCTACTTTCACTTTCATCCTTACCTAAGGAATATGGTCTGATCTTCTTTCTTTTACCATTACCACCTCTCTTCCTTCACCTTCTAGAAGTACTAGTTAGTTATGTAGTACTAGTGAGCTATGTAGTACTTAACTTACTAGTTTTCTATCTGGGTCACAAAGTTCTTAGCTATCCCTTTCCACACCTTACCTACATCATTTGTTGATGAGCTAGCAGAAATGCAATTCTTATCAGTGACGCCTTTTTCTTATCGTATACCCTTTTTCTTACCAATTTCATTCTTTCTCACTTCTTACCCTTCTCTTTCTCTATCACTCTCTTTTTCTCTTCTCTTCTTCCCATTCCTCTCCCTTAGCACAAGTATGTACTAAGCTCTTTTACCCTTAGTCTTAGACTAAGCTCTTGAACCCTGTCGGTCGAGGTTATGTAAATACACTTGAAGAGGTTATCTAAGAAAAGATTCTCGTTCGTGGAAGAGGAATTTCTTACAGTAAGATAGAAAGCAGGCGAGTCTCCGAAAATGCTTCTTTTTCATCGCTCTGAGCTCGAATAGTTCATTACGTTTAACAAAAGATGAAGCTGCCATTCAGGCTCATAAGAAGCTGTTGTCGGCAAATGCAAGACACTTTGAATTGGACGTGGATACGGCATCTTTTGTTCTTTCGATAGGCACCAGGATCAGAGGACTGATTTGAGCGCTAAGCTTCGCAAGTGACGGTTCGCTTGTGCTCCGCTCCTTGGTATATCCCTAGCTTCAGAGATTGTTGGATTAGTAAACCATCTCCGCTTTTCCCATTCCTTCTTGGCCCGAGGAGATGGAACTAGGCAGGTAGAAAGTCAAGAGGGAACTTTTGAAGCATATACGAGATAGGATTTTTTCTTTTGGCAAGAAGAATTGCTTTATCAAGCAGGGAAAAGAGCTATTAACAGCTGATATGCGATAACAGATATGCGACAACCGGCATATCTAACTAAGAATAAAGCAAGCAAAGCATAGTGAGAGCACGGATTCCCCACCATCGTCAATGTCAGCCTGTGACGCAGTAGTTGCATTAGCACTTCTACTACTTTCAATTCTTCCAGTATTCTAACCGTAGATGTGGGTCCCTTTTAGCCATTTCCAATTACCTTCGATCTATCTCCTTTTTATGTTCTTGTTCCGGGTTCATGCGAGCCAGTACCAAGACCCTACAAGTCTTTCCACAAAATGAAATGAAGCAAGTCACTTTTCAAGAAGCACAGTCTCTCTCCCGATGGAAAAGCATCTTCGAACCGTGACTACGTACCTTTCCCGTTTTCAATTCGAGGGAAGTTAAGAAGTACTTCTTAAAGCGAGTACGCAAGCAAGTTCGAAAGGACTTTTTAAACAAATAAGGTAAACAAGCCAGAGCCAGCTTCCTGTGAGTTAGAAAACTCATCTTTTTTCAAGCCAGATATCGAGCTACCGCTTAAGGATCTTCAAGGGCTAAGGACATATCAGGGGCAAACCTAGAAGTGAAATAGTGTATTCTATTCCTAAGGAGCTAAGAGCCTGCCCAAAGAGATTCTGCCAAACTAATGGCGGCCTATCATTGTTACCATTTCCTATCCCCGGCTTGCTGTCTGGGGACAGGTTAAGGCAGGGCCTGCTGGGCTTGCTTCTCATGAGATTGGGTGAGGTCGGAAAAGGGCTCATAAAGAGGGCTTTTGGGCACACGGAAAAGGGGAAGTGGATGGAGGGTGCTTCTCAGCGTCAGTTGGGGTCGCTATAGTGGCTGAGGTGAGTCTTCCTACACGGCAGGACGCCCGGCTCTAAACGAAGCTGCGGGGGCCACATCTTCTCCCAATAGACTCGAAGCTCGGATAGAAAATCTTCTCTCAAAAAGAGAGAAACCAAAGATGACAGAGGAAGGTATTCGGTTCAAAAAAGATATGGCAGTCAGAACAGCTTCAGAAAAAAATGGACTAGGGACAGAAGCTGAGAGCAAGAGAGAGCGAGAGCGGAATGTACGGAGCGAGTCAGCTGACAGCGGAAGGGCAAGATGAAAGTGATGCGGGCAGGATATCTTTCTGTTCATCAAGAACCCCAGAGGGATAAAGCAACTGACACCGGTTAATCAATAGTAGTGATATACACATCCCTTCTTAAACTATGCATATGCATTATGCTCCTCGAAGCAAGGAAGTGAGAGCACCAGGAAGAGCGGAAGAAGCGGCTTAAGCTACTTCATTATCCCTCTCGTCTCTAAGAGCAACTTTTCACTAAAAAGCTACACCGCAACAACGAATCAACTCTTAGCTACAAGAGCAACTTTCTTCGTCCTGCAGGAAGAAAGGAAAGGTCTAACTCTTGGAATAAAGGTATCCATTCTTATGTGATTTGATACATTGCGATCAGTAATAACATTTTCAAATTAAGTGAAGGTACGGAAAGAGAGGGATTCGAACCCTCGGTAAACAAAAGCCTACATAGCAGTTCCAATGCTACGCCTTAAACCACTCGGCCATCTCTCCTACATAATGATTATGTCCCAGAAACTGAGTGAATCGCGAATCATTCGTATTAGATTGTTGAGTAGATATGGTACGTACAATCAATTCTAACTAGAAAAAGAAAAATAGAAAAGAAGAAAATTCAAATTTCAAATAAAGAACTTTAACCGAAAAGGTTTTTTCCGTCTTAAAACGTCTCTTTCAGGTGGGCGGTGGGAATGGCGGTTAACACCTGAGCAATCACGGATGACCCTTCGAAAGAGTAAGTACAACGAGGGTGATCAAAATGTAAATTCGGAGAGAGGAAGATCGACTAACCAACTAAAGTGGAGGACTCCGGTTTGACCACTTATAAGAATGTTCTTCAATAGCGCACCAAATGCGCGCAATACAATAAAGCAGTGCGCTAGAAAGAAAGAGGAGCAGAGGGCATTTCCTTAACTTAACAACTCGTGACTGACCCAATGAACTGGGGATTGGAAAGTTGGCCAGAAATCCTCTTTTAAAGAAAAAGACCTTTGAACCCGACTTGACCCGATCTTGGGACTCGAACCTTTTGAGTGTGGAATTGACCTTCTTGGCTTTGGACCGGGATGGGTTTCAAGAGGTTAAAGTTCAACGGCTTCAACGACGAGCTAAATCTAGGAGCGCGATAAAGCTCTCTCTCTTGCCTAGGGCGTGCTTTCCTTCTCTTCATGAGCCCTTGGCCAGTTTACTCTATCCCCTTACCCAAGGGTTCTCCGTTTCATTAGGATTGAGGGATTCCAGCTTACGAAGGATTTTGAGTCTAGTTTGATTGACCATTCAAATCCCTTAATGAGGGATCCTTGAGAGGACCCCTTGAGCTCTAGAGGAATAGGTTTCCAAGAAGGTCCTACTCTTGTGGATTTCCCTCTCTCGGACTTTCTATCGAGTGAGCAACTTTCAGAACCCTTCCAATGTAACCTAGCTCGCCCCTTAAGAAAGTCTGCCCATGAAATCTTTGCTCTATCCCCCAGGATTCCTTCGCTCAAATCAAAAAGCCTACATCTCTGTCTGACAAACCGACTGTAGAAACTTCTTTAGGCTGAACAAGAGCAAGGAGAGTAAAAGGAATGCCATCAATAGATGTAAGAGGGGTCTTGAAGCAGAAGGAGAAAGGACCTTGTTTCAAAATGAGGATGAACCCGCCCAAGTTCATTCCATTAGACAGGGCTTTCGAGATTCCATCCATCCGGCAATTTAAGGTAGACAGAGAAAGGATTATTTGGATCGAGTCGAATAAGCCCCAGGATCCATAAATGACTAACCTGAAAAATTGAACGTGGGCTGGTTCAACTGTACGGTCAGTCTAATTCTACTTATCTTAGTAGTTCTATGGTCTTCCCCCTCTTTTTGGATCATGACTTACTTCTTCCTAATCCAATCAAATCATGGCGAGGTTTTCTATTTGTCTTTGACCTAGCTCGACTGACCCACTAGATTCTATTCCAAAAAAGATTGAGTATAGACCTCCGCTTCGATTAAAGCATCAAAAGACGAGATCGCTATCACCTTACGTGACTTAGTTTAAGAGCTTCGGTATATAGAAAGCATATTCTTTATATATATGCAATTTCTTTCACTTTCCCCAAGAACCCTCAAAAGAGCTCTTTCTTCCTCACAGCTACTCCTCTCAGTGCATTCGATGGAGGAAGAACTCCTACGCAAACGGAAAAGACTGGGACCGTCAACTCCAACTGTAGCAGGGTGGGCTTGGAGCTATATCCCCCGGTCTCGGTCTAGCCGCTCTAACCGATTCTCTCGCTGGCTATAGCTGTCTCTTCTCTCTAGTCGGTATCCCTGTGTGGTGGACTCTGGGTATTTTGCCTTGCTATCCGAATAGAATCTCGTTCCAGGGGGAAGAAAGAGGTCTTCCCTTCCTCTCGTTACTAAAGATTTCACTCCTCTCGCTTTTGGTCTGGTCGAGCTGCTTTACTAGGATGATCACTTGTTGAATCAGACGAAATAGGTGGTGCTCGATTCCACCCATTGAAAGAGGTTCATTTTAATATATACTATTGGGAAGAAGGAAGACACGACCCAGGCCAGTAGTCTCTTAGAGGGGTAGCACGTTTCACTCCTCTTTGCCTCTTTTCCACGAAAGAAAGGATGCCTGTTTCTATTGAATCTCTTGCTAGCCGATTTTCTAAGTGTTCAATCAGACGATGTTTGAAAGAAGGACGTAACCAGTGCTAGTTGAATCAGCCCTTACTCTTCTCCTAGCCGGTGTAAAAGTCAGCGCTCTTTCCCTACCCGCTGTTACTGCTCGAGTAGGAGTTCTTGGAGATGAAAAGAGAGGAATGAGATGCAGCGCTTAGGTCCCTCTCGTCTTCTGCACCGGCTACTGGTAGAGCTCCTGGGAAAAAAAGAAGGTATATACCAAGAGATGATATGCCAACAGCAGATGATTTCAAAATGAGTCAAAGAAGATCTTTTTGCAGCGGCCACAGCGAATGCTAACACTGGACTTGCTTGCATCTCTCTCAAGAGTCAAAATAAATCCCCTATTCGCTGCCCTTTCTTGGTCACCAAGCATTCGTTCAGAGGAGAGGTCCACTTTGATAGTCATAAAGGCCCCTTCCCTGTTTTCTTTCTAAAGCTATCCATTCTTATCAGGTCCTGTCGAACTTCGTCATCTCTAAATGAGAAATTGGATAAGCGGTTTTAACAAGGATTGAAGCAGCTTCAGTAGATTGCTGAGAATAATGAATCAAATTCACACGCTGCTCATGGAAAAGTAGATTTTTTCTTTCCGCTCAACCAGTGCTTTATGAAGGGATTAACCTGATTGATCTATTCTTTCCCTTCTCTCGCCACGTGAAAGCTATAGAACATATTTTCCTTAAACTGCGCTAATGATAGGAAAGAAACCCTCAGAGGCCTGCTGAATAAGTCAGTTTCTTTTATATTTACATATAGAATTTGGACAAAAGAATCTAATGAAGATATTGTAAGAGTAGTTTTTAGTAATTGTATGTAATGGAATAGAGTATAAATATGAACGATAGGCCTTAATGAATGGAGAGGCATTCGCAATTGAAAGGATGTATTGCTTAGTGCTTGCGCTAAGGAAAGAAAGTACAACTTCAACGGGATCTACAACCGCAGGTAAGGGAACTAGCTAAAAAGAGAAGCAAGGAAACTCGCTGGCGGAGAACTACCACAACCATTGCTTGGATGGGTTTACCCTAGGCTTAGAGCTTCCACTGCATGTCAGCCTAATGAATGAAGTGCAGATTAAGCGAACTGTAACTAGCCTGGCTTGCCTTTGCCAACTTCCAATTTGCCTGATGGTGGATTGCCTAATAAAGAGGTCACGATTTAGACTGGATGGATGGACTTCCTTGAAGGAATAGGAGTGGGAATCGCAGGACAAGCACGAAGACTCTTTTAAGTAAAGGGCACTCCTACGAAAGCTGATTATAGATATATCCTCACAACAGATACGAAGGCGGGTACAAGGGAAAGAGGGACTGATGGAAAGACAGAAATCAACGAAAGTCCAATTTCCACTGGCTCGTAAGCACCCGGGACTGCTACTGAAATAACTGGGACTTTTACACAATCAGGCTCATCAGGGGCAGGAACTGATGAATTGGGGTTAGGACTTAGGATTTCCTAAATTCCCTTCCCTTAGCAAAAAGTCCAATCTGTAGGACTGAAATGGAAGGTCAGAGGGTAGTACACTGTCAGGCTTAAGAGTGCCTGTACGGGCAGTAGCTAGACTGCTTGCATGTCGAACAGATCTAATCACAAGGAGATTGGGGGGCGACATGACCTAGAAGCTATGGCTCAGTTCATACGTCAGTAAAGGCTAAGCACTGTCTCGCGAGGGTAGACCATAGTTGGTGAGGTGGCTAGATCATTCGAGTCAATGCGGCGACTCACCCCTCCCTGCTTCCTGAAGAAGATCCGGCATCCTTTTGTTATCCGATAGTTAGACCGAATCAAGATGGGGTGAACATAATCACAAAGTAAAGTGAACGACTTTGTTTATGACCTCACGGCCACCTCCCAGAGCTTGTCCCTCACTTCCACTCGGAATGGAAGCAGTGGAAAAGGAAGTAAAGCACCTAATAGCCGTTCTCTCCGTTTCGAGTTACGTGCCCATTAGAGAAGCTAGCTAAGCTCTTTGATAAAAGAGAGATTTCACTCTTAGTTGACCGTTCCGCCGGTAAGGCCGAAGCACATATCTTATATAGAGCTCTCTTTCCATGGTGTCCACTCTTACTCCTAAATAAGTGTCGGACTGGGCCTGGCTTAAGGTTCAATCAAGGAAGGGACTTGTCCCTTGTATTGTACTGGAAGTATAGTTAGTATCAGCGATGAAGGTAAAATCGAAGTCAAGGATAAAGAATAAAATGGAATTCTTGATGATTATGTACAATATTTTAGTAGTAAATTGCATTTCTTAAGTAAGAACTAAGAAAAAAGAGGGGTTTGAGGCAGTTTTTTGTCCCACGCAAGGGTATAAAAAACAACAAAGTCTCGCTCAAGGAAAAACAGACAGCTCAGCTACATCACCTCTTGCTTTGTCGCTACAGTTGGGATTACTGAGAACAGGAATGCTATAGACACTAAAAGGAAAACTAAGCAACTCTTTTCTCCAGTACTATAGTTGGGTTCCGGGCACTAGCGCAGCAACAACAAGGTGTGGCAGCTAACTCCCGAAAAGAACAACCTTTGTGTTAGGCGAGGGTTTCTCACTGGAAACTAGCCAACTGGGATTGGATCTTTGAACTGCTACGCTAACTGGCTCTACTAAAGCAGGCATTCGCTTAGCACTTCCCAAAGGGAACCTCAGGATTAGACCTAATTCCTGCTTCATTCAACTCAGATAAGCTAGTCTAATTCTCTCGGATCAATTCTCGATCCCAGCCTTGTCCAGTAAGTTGGAAGCAATAGGCTCTCCGGTGATTCTGAGTGGGCGTAAGAATCCCAGTTGAAATGATTGACTTGTCTTAGCTCAAAAGCGGAGGCAAGGGCCACGATTGACCATATTATTTGAATTTTAGTTACTACTACTACTACTTCGATCTTCCTGCATTAATGGGAAATTTCGGATTTCCGGAATTTCTAAAGTAAGTTTTGAAAAAAGTGAGAACAATGTTAATTGCAAACAATGTTCTCAATTGATAGTTGGATGAAAAGAGAGCTCTTTCTATCAACGCAGGGGAAGACCCCGCCGAGTAAGGCTTAGGCCTAAGGACCACTGATATTGGAAAGGCAGGTCGAACAGCACTAGTTCCGGCCGAACCCGGACAAAGGAAAAGGTTTCAAGGAAGCAGGGACGAACGGAGATAAAAAAACAATCGCATTTCGAGATTTTGACGAAAGTTCGCCGAACACAACACCAGGTTATACGGGAATCTAACTAGTCTAGTATATTGAAGATAGGGGCTTCCCTATTAAGGAGGATCCATTTCGGATGCTTTAGACAAAACAGCCAGACCCTGTAGGATAAGTAAGGGAATCAGCAATCGTTCTTGTTGGTGTGATCGTATCAGCTGTGATTGTTTATGTAAGTGTGAAAGAAATCCCTGCAGATCTGATCGTATCAGGTGCTTGAGTATGAGTACGAGTAGGAACTCCTGCAGTTGCCGCAGCTAGTGCTTTCGTAACCGGTCTTCTTCTTACATATCTTAGGTAAGTCAATCATCCATTGCTCTCTTAGCAATTGAATCTGGAATTCACAGAGATAGAAGAAGAAATGCCACATCTGCTAGTCGGCAGGGCTGACGAGGTCCCGAATTGGACTGATAGACGGAAAGAGCTCTTAAAACACTAAAGCCAGGAGTGGCTCTAAAGACTGACTTTTGAGTTCTGAGTCGATATTCTTGTAATGATCTTTCTCCTTCGTTGGATATGGCAATCATACTATGAATTATCTGATTTATTACCACATTTGACAATTAAACCCTAGCACCGGGCAGGTCATACTATAAGTATAAGAACCCACGGAAGGAGACGAGGAAGATAGTGCGCGTAGATCAAAACAGACCCCACCAAATAGTAGCTTCATCAGTCACTCCACTCCTGCCTCTGGAGATTGCGTATCTGTACTTTCCCGATGTTGCTTCCGAACCATTAGGAGTAGCCGATTCTTCAACTCCTGACTTAGTTGCTTATTCCTCAGTGCTTCTTGCTACTGTAGCCGATGTGGTTCCATTACAGGTGCTGTAAACTTATATACATACGGTGGATACCTTTCCTTCCTAAAAGAAAAGTCACTTTAAACACATAATCTGGAGAGTAAGCTATAAAGGCTTATGTCTCTCTTGCTACTGGAGAAGAAATTCTCTCCCTTCTTTTCTTTCTAAAGGCCCAGAATGCTAAATTAAAAGATCTTCGAGACAAGGGAAAGCCGGGTCTTCGAGCTTACTTTAGTCTATTAAGGAAGCAACTCGCCCAAAAGGAGTTTAGATCCGGCGATGGATGATGTCAAAATTACAACTGAGGTAAAGAAGGGGTTCAAAAAACCCATCACAGAAATGAGCTATTAGAGGAAAGATTGAGAGCCATCGAAGGAAGTCATGAAGTGACTGATGCTACTGCCTTATGTTTGGTACCCGATATTGTGATTACAAGTTTAAGACTCCGGACTTTGAAAAAATTCAATGGATCATCGTGTCCTAAAAGTCATTTGACTATGTATTGTAGTCGTATGGCTGCTTTTGCTAGCAATGAGAAGCTCCTGATACACATTTCCCAAGCAAACCTTTGACCAGTCCTTTTCAGTTATCCCTTACCAAAGAAGTTCTCTCTTTCCCTTCGGTCAAGTGACTACGTACCTTTGCAGAATCAAACTCTTTTCTTTTCGTATGCACGTGATTCATATCTTCGTTCTCACTATCAGTATCTAAGTAAGGTTAGGTTACAAAGAGACTCTACTTCCTATTCCTAAACTGAAACTTCGTGATCAAAGTCTACTTCCTAAACATCGACTTTCATGTGTTAAATATTACATTAGCTTTACCTAGCTCCAAGCAAGCAAGTACGTACACCTCTTTCTCTTTCTCTTCTGTAAGGTAAGCAAGTACGAACCACCTCTTTTCTTTCTCTTTATCGGCTTACAGGTAAGCAAGTACGTACACTTCTTTTTTCTTTTTCTTGGGAAGCAAGGGTACTCGTTTTCAGTCTTTCCTGACACAAGCTTTTTGTCTTTACGCAAGATTAGTAATTCTTGAACACTGACTTCTTTCTCTTTCTTTCTTGAACACAAGATTAGCAATTCTTGAACACAAGCTTCTTAGTCTTTCTTGCACACAAGCTTTTGAGTTTCACACAAGCTTTAAGTCCTTCTTTCTTCATTGCTGAAGTGTAAAAACCTTCTTCCTTCTTTATTACCTGACCCGAGGAGAGATTGACTTAAGAATGAATACCGAGTGAACTCGGCTAAGTACAACTGTACAAACTTACAGAAGATGAAACATCTTTTGATGAAGCTTACCGATAGTTTCTTGAACATCTCTTACGCTAGTTTCTTTCAAAGAAAGATAGAATTTTCACTCCTTCTATGCGGGTCTAGTTTGTTAGTGTTCCGCGAGGTAAACCTCTCCTTTCTGAGGCTTGCTTTTCCCTTGGGAAGACCAGCTAAGGCTCATATTCAAGTTCTACGAAATTACCTAATAAAGGTTCTTTCGAGTTGCTTTCTTCTGCTTTCTGCAGAAACTTACTTTCATCCTTCGGATGTCCTAAAACAAGCATTTTACCCGGGAAAAAACGTAATTTAGAAGATTGAAAATCTCTTTCTCGCCCAAACTGATTGAAGGTAAAACGCAAACTGATTGAAGAAGAATTTGAGCTTGCTTCGGATACTAGGCTTTTTCTGTAAAGAAAGAATAGTACTAGTAGCTAGCTTAGCTAAAGACTGACTTGCTGGCAGGCTTAGCCTGACTCGCTGACACCTTCTTGACCTTCCCTTATTTACAGAGTAAGTAATTACTTACTACTTCTTTTCCTTAGTCTAGGTAACTGCGTTACTATATCTTTCTATATCTATTTATATATCTATATAATAATAAGAATATTAGTTTAGACCGGTAACTGCGTCTACTCTATCTTTATCTTGAATAAGATTGACTTACTTAGTCCGAAGTAAGCAAGATAATTCTTTCCGCATCTCTTATTACTATATATATTTCTTCAGAGCTATAGGTTCATACGCTAGACGTTAGTTCTGGTATAAGCCCTATAGGGCCACTCTGTCTGGTTACGTAGCTATGGGTTCCGGTTTCCAGTAAGACTACCTTTCATCCTTTCCCGTAAGACTAAACTTCCCTTACCTCCATTGGAGCTCTTACCTTCCTGCTTTCCTGGCCCTATCGAGCCAGCGACTTCCCGCTTTCCTGGCCTCGGCTCATTCCCTCATCTATCTCTTATTACGATACGTAATTTCCTCTTTACAGAGCTATAGCACTGGGTAGGTTGCTGAGCTATGGGTTCATACGCTATGGTAGAGTGATGGTTCCGTAACTATCCATCTGTTCTAAGCCCTCTGGTTCCGTAGCTTCATACGCCTTACCTTAGGCATTTCGTTCTGGTAACGAATAGGGGACTGATTTCGCGTGTACTCTCTTTCATCTTCGGACTAAGTAAGCAAGAGAAAAGCTTGTCGATCAAGCTTGATTGAATCATCTACCATATTTGATTCTTTACGGATCTCAGTATAGTGATGGTCTAAGCCAAATAGTACTTGTCTGGGCTAGGGCCACCTCTGTCTGGTTACGGAGCTATGGTATAGTGATGGTTTTAGCTGTAATAGTAATAGGTTCCGTAACTAATCAGTTATCAAACCTTTAATATGTCAATCAATTACATTCCTAGTAATTTCTAAGAAAGAGCACTGCCTGTGAAGAGAAGAAAGGACTCAACCTAGTCTAGGTATACATTCTTATATCTTATCTATCTTTCTTTCATATCGAGAATCAACTGCTAAAGAAAGAAATATCTTAAGAGAAGAAGAAAAAGCAAGAATACAGGTTTACTGTACTGTCTAAACCTTCCCGCTCGTTACCTATTCATTACCAGAAATCTAAACATAGTTAGAATAACTTCTCGGAAGCAAGGTAAGGGAAGTCTAGTCTTACGGGAAAGGCAGAAAGGGAAGGAAGAAAGTCTACTCATAGGAGTCGAATGAATAGCTTTGAGAATCAGTCTAGCCCCAGGATGGATACTTGCTTCCTAGTCTTGGCTCGCGAGCTGCCAGAATTCGATTTTCCGTAGCGGATTCAGCTGCTTTCTTCCTTCAGCTTTTACCTATCGAAATCACTATTTCGCTTTCTGAAACTTATCGATAGACTTTCCTAAATACCACTCTAGACAGGACTGAGACCGACAGACTGAAAATGGCCTAGAGTTCACTACTTACATACTCTATTACCATTCTAACCGAATCAAGATGGGGCTATCAACGGCGCATACTAGTGATGTTCTCTTATTAGTTTATCCCAAGCGGGAGAGAAGCAACCTGTACTCCTACTGGCTGGTCCACCTGCTTTTGTGAGCTACGGACCTCCTTCGCTGGAAGGTCTTTCCCTTGAACACTGACTCCTATTAAATAGGAAAATATTCAAACTTGACTGGTGTGAGCCTCACTATTCCCGATCACTCGATTGGAGATTCTCAAGACTATCGAACTGAAGGGGGCCGGTCTTCTATTTAATCTGTCTTCGGACTTGGGTTGGGAACTTAACCTTCACGGCAGGACCAGAGTTTTCATACTAAATGGAGTTAGACAAGCCCTGCTTGGAAATCTTTCCTGGTGAATTCACTTTCTTTCAGGTTCGCTATTTACTTTCTTTGAGACTCCTTGCCTACTAAACTCTTCCTTCGGCTGCCAGTTCAAACTTCGGATACTTTTCGAATTATCTTGAGCACTTCAGCTTTCCTTATACGATACGCATTTCTATTCCTAATGAAAGTTATCAAAGATGCTCGCTGCTTCACCAGAGATTGGCACTTACCCTACAAAGAAAGTCTTCCTTCATTGCCACCCGCCCGTTAACTAATAACTAAAAAAAATCTTTAGCTTAATAAAGAAAATCTTTAGTAATGAGTTTACTACTACAGGAGATCGGGAATTGTTTCCGAGACTTATTCTGCCCACCGGGAGGATGAAACTTCTGATTCTGCTGCCCAAAGGTTGTTTGCATGCTTAGCAATTTGAGTTCGAAAAACACTTTACCTGCCCGCTGGGCATTTCCTTATTTGTGATTTTGATTTCGTTGATTCTGTATTTTCTTTTGTAGGATCTCCGTATTTGTTCAATCTCGCTGCTCGAGTAGGTGCTTTAGCCCAGCTCAAACCTAAATAGTGAATATTCTTTCTCTCTTTCTATTTTTAGGGGTAGACCAAGGAAATCCTACTTCTATTGTTGATAAAGCTAAGTTGGAAAGGAAAGCTTTTACACTGGTTGCTCTGTTTTCTTACTCAACTACAAGTACAGTAAAGACTGGAAGCTAATAGTTAGAATGCTTTCAATTCGTCTTAGGTAACACCTCGTTTCCATCTTTCTCTTTAGTATTTTCTTCTTTTCGTTAGTTTATGGAATAGAAGCCGTATTACCGATAGAGATCGAAGTACCCTCTTTGGGTCTTGTATTGGAATATGAACTCCCTGAAGCGGAATGGTTGCGTGCAAGGTATGAAGAGTTGGCTCTAATAGATGAAAAGCGATTAAGGACATCCTTTCATGTCCAAGGATACCAAAGGAGAATAACTCGTGCTTGAAATAAGAAGGTGAAGCCGAGAGGAAGGAGATCTAGTCCAGAAGGAAATGCGAGCATCTCTTTTTGACCCTAGGGGGAAGTTCAAAGCGAATTGGGCACAGAAAGGTTCAGTTCAAAAAAGGGAAACTTGCGCTTATTCATATAGAAAGAGGAAGTCCTATTGACGTATAGAAAGTACTACGCTTTCATCCTCGCGGCCGGGTCCTACTCCTCAACCGGTACACAACCCATTACGTTAGTTAAGTTAGGATTTTCTCGTCATCTGGTACCTAAACCGCTTCCATTCAATACTCAATTCAATACATAGCATGCATTCAAATCCTTCCTCCTGCTTCGGTAAGCAATTAGCGGAAGGGAGAAAGAAATCCATAGAAGGATAAAGGCAAAGCTCCGTATCCAAGTGGGAATCCACTTAGGGAGGTGAAATCTCGTCCAGCGGAACCGTTTGCGAGGTTTAAGAATTAAACCGGATCGAGCGGGTGCCTAAGCTTGAGTCATGATCATTAGGAAGTGTAATAACTTATTAACTTGCAGCGAGTTAGCCTCCTTATGAGTCGGGCACAGCTAATATCTTATTTGAGGAAGAAGGAAAAGTCCGATCTATGATAAGAGATCTCATTCTCGGATGATGTAATAGCCAGACTTAGTCCCAAAGTCTTTCCAACCAACTTCATTCAATTGTGAGGCATCCTTTTCTTAATAGAAAGATCCGGGCGGGTTGGAGAGGCATCTGCCTATAGATAGACTGAAAGAAGGAAGAAAGATTTCCGGGCCGATCTTCTCTTTTGATGTGAAATTAGTCAGTTTGAGGTTTGATCTCTATAATGTTACAATGGGCTGCGCCCAAACCATTCTTGGCTTTACAACTGCAGCGCCTACGGTTGTTGATGAGCTTTCTTCCATTTATTTTATATGGAAATGCGGTGATTACAGAATTCCGTTGCTAAAATGTTGATCATAAGCAAAAAAGAGAATCGAGACTCCCAGGTGGCGTATCTGGTCAACAACCTACAGGAATAGCCGGATGTTCTATTTCGAAATCCAGAAATGCAAATGACTGGTGGTACCTGTAGAGTTCTCGTCTTTGGATTCTTTTTTTTGTCAGCAAAGTCTTCTTCGGGAGTCTTCATTCTTCATTAATATGCTCCTAGTAATTCACGGATAAAAACAACCGACTACATCAGAAGAAAAGGCAGAAGTCTGGGGCATCTGCTACCGGATCCCGTTGAAGTTTACAAATAGAGTTCGGTCGAACGCAACCCAACAAGTTCTTATTCTTCAATAGCAGTCCGGGTCGAGGTACCATGCCTTCTCCTTGACAGATGGAGATAGCTTCGAATGATGAGAAAGTTCGATACCTACTTTGAATGGTAAATGCTGTAAGCTCCGGCTTTGCGATATGACCCACGTTGAAATGTTCTAAGATGATGCTTCTGGAAAACCGGAATTAATAGAATATGCTAAAGTTGCGGTTAGCCTTTCACCTTCCTTCTTTGTGAAGGATACCCAACCCGAATCGTTGCTCCTAAAAATGCAATTCTTTACTAGACATTGACAGACGACCGCTAGTGCAGTAAGCAAGAAGTGCCCCACTAATTCATATTGAGTTTATTGACTTAAGCCATTGAATTCACAGCCATCTCTTTGTCCCGCTACCTCACTCCAAGGTCCAGGTTAACGAGGAAAGGGGACTGCCTCTTTTGTTTAACCACAATAGGGTTCAAGCCAGAAAACAGAGAAGAAGCAAGGCTTAGATCCTGGACACAATCTTCCTAGAGATGGGGTGCCCCTTGCCTACACTGTATAGTATAGTGCTGTTGCAGAACTAATCTCTTCAGAAACTTAACTTGGAACTGTGAAATTACAATGAACTTCATTAGTAAGGACTACTTCTTATAGACCTTTTTCTGGCTCATCTAATTCCTGTTACTGAAAGAAGCTGGGGAATGGAATTCGAGACTGTCCCACTCGGCCTCCTCGCAAGAACACACCTAAAGGTAGTCAAACCCAGTCTTCTCAACCTCAAACTCCTTCCAAGGCTACTGCAACTAACTCAAAAGAATCCTCATTAGTAGCAGCAGACCACCGAAAGAAGACAATCTCTGGAAAGCCAAGAGGGTAAAAAGGCGTCGTCCTGAGCGATATCTTCACTTAGATTCCCCAACATATTGGCAATCCATAACCTGAAAGAAGCGTGGGAGAGAATTAAAAGCAGCCCAGGATAGAGACAAAAGGAAAGAAGATATTCTCTAAGCTTTAGCCTTACAACAAGCTAACACAAACAACTGAACTACCGAAAACAGCTTGATTTATATGAGCCGACTACCGAAAAAGAAGGAGGTTACTGCGGTGACCAAGCAATGACTGCTACACGTGCACGCAAGAAGAAAAGATTAGTGAGCCTAGCTGCCCTTCCCGTAACTACCGAAACTGTCTAGCGTACGGAAAAGAAGGAATTCTCTTTGAGAAACCGCTTGACTAAACGAAGAAAACTACAGTGCGCGTTAGCGCACCCTATCTAAGTCAACCTTTCGAGCCCCTTGACTAGTAAGGGTGCTTGGTTTAAGAAAGGAAATGAGGTGCTAGTCTCCGTTGATCACTTTCTTCATTGGAAAATCCTACAAGGATGCAATTTGGTTGGTGCGATGTAGTACCTATAACGGACCGAACCCCCACCAATAACTCTGTCACCTCTTGCTTGGGCGACCATGGCAATTCGATCGTAAGGTGATTCTCTTTATTGAAGAAGAAAGAAAAGAACACGCATATCTTTTGGAAGGATGGTGCGAAGCTTGGGCCGAACGATCGAGCTATGAGCACGAGTAGGTAGGCGGGAGGGGGAGCAAATACCTGTAGCAGAGGAGGAAGAGATATGACAAGACCCTCTGAATCTGCTTCCGGGGTAAAACTATCTGTGTCGGGCGTGGGAGTGCTCCTAAGATCATAGAAGTAATGCTGCGGAGGCCCTATGGAGTAAGGGGATGGGGAAGTCTCCGATTCAGTAGGCGTCTCTGGGGCAAGATGAGCTGTGTCTGACTGTCGACGAGAGTTTGCATTCTGCCGCTTTCAAGAGTCTGCAATCATGTGACCCGGCTTCTTGCAATAGTGGCATATGATCTTGGACATGTCTCGTTGGCCTGATGCACCAGCAGAGCTCTCAGATTGCAGATTCTGACCATAGGGTCGATGTTCCGAAGCATGTTCAGCCATAGAAGCCTAAGCCCTCGGTAATAAATAGTATAGCACGCTTCTTTCTTTATTTTACCCATAAGAGAACCTGAATCCACTCTTTTTGCATTTGCTTATGAGTATCTTTACCACCTCCTTTGAAGAATTCAAATCCCTCTCCTGAGTCTCTCTTGCTTCAGCGGATTCGTATACCATTGCTTTCTTCCTTATAGTCATAACCTTGGCTAGTATAAGATAAGTGGAAAAGAGCAGTCGTTACGCCGATTAAAGCCAGAACCCTAGATGCAGAGCAGTCGTAAGGGGCGTAGCGTATGCGTGAGAAGAGGTGCGTCTAGCCGGGTTTTTCCGGGAGTCGACTATTCCTATTTCTATTTCGGGGATACATAAAGTATTCCCATGATTATCTTTCCCACGGGCAACAAGGAACAACAACCGCTACAGCTTCGCTTCTTTACTTCTGGAGTTACTTTCTAGTTGTGGAATAAGGGACGAAGGGCTTTGACTCTTTCGCTATGCTTCGCCTCGTCAGTTCACGCTGAATCATTCCTTCCAGGCCCATGGTCCTATTGCCTTATAGTCCCAGGTAAATTGAATCGAGCCTTACTGCAAACTCAGAGATGAAAGTAGACACCGAAAGGTTTGGAACCCGAACCCCTATAGAGATCTCATTCCTATATAAAATCTTTCCCGCTTGGGACGTAGTTGTTTCCGTCCTGACCTACCGGAAGGCCATATATTAGAATCAATAGACAGGATTTTCTTTCCCTTGTGTCAGCGATCCTTGAATCTCTGAGCGAAAATATGCACTTTGATCGAAGAAGGCAGGAACAAATGTATATATGGGGAGACGCGTTGCTGTTAGCATTCTTCCAACCGACCCAAGCCCAAGCCGTGCAGATGATCATCCAGAACATACTCTTAGTTCTCTTATGCTTCTAGGGCCCGTTAGAACCTATGTAGAACTGTACGAGAAAGCCTCCAAGCGGAAGGAGCCCTCAGTTCGATGTTCTCCACGAAAGCCGCCAGTAGTTTCTCCTCGGTGAAATAAGTCTTTTCATTTAAGTAGATCCTTCGTTGAAGCAAGTAGTCTCATATACTGGTTCAGCAAAAGAAGTTTTCGTAGGCGATGCGGCACCTCTCTGGCGGCATTAGTTACCAGATTCATTCAGTAAGAGGGGAAGGAATTCAATATCGGCGACATCTTCCTCCTCAAGGCTTCCTTAGCTACAGGATCCCTATTCTAAACCTAGGTGGGTTCGGCCTTATCCTGATCGTACTCCTCTTCCTAGTTCCCTGACTATTATGGTAAGGGAAAAGCCCTTTAGAGGATCACTCTGACTCTTCTGCTTACCACTGAGAAATTCACGAATGTGCCACGCTTCCAGCTACGAAATTCAACCTCCGGTAATTATTAAAACACCTATACTCATAATCATATGCCTTATGCCCAAGTTCTTTTATTTCGCTTAGCTAATAAGATTGATCAGAATACGAATGAGATCAAAAATCATGCTTCGGTAAGATATCACGCCCCTTTAGTTGTGGAAAGCATTTAGCGAGAGGGCAAAGCTATCTAGAGAAAGTCCTTCCTCTCTTTACTTCCTTACTTTACGTGAAAAGAAGTTCAATTCATATCCACAACCGATCAAGCTCAACCTTCCTATGGTATGCATAGACACGCTACGATCTTTGTCTCTTTGCTAGACATGAGCAGTAAAGAAAGCATCTCATGCCATGGTTCTTGTGAAAGAAAAGAATAGGCTGCAAGTGAGAGTGATAGAATGAGCTCATTCTATCCTTGCACTTAGTTACCTGAATGATTTTCATTCCTCTACGGGAAGAGGCACTATGAAAGAAGAGAATACGGAACAACCTTCGCCTGAGACAGTGCTTCCTTACCTTAGAGTGGACAGATCCTATCTTTCTGACTGGACAAGCAGCTCCTACCGAATTAGCTCCTGATTCTCAGTAAACTAAATCAAGATCAAAAGCGTTAGCCTGCCATTCCTCTTCTTCCTTTTCTGGTCACTTGAGACGATCTTCCATTTTTGTTTACAACCGGAGCACTGAAGAACTTCCTCAATGGGTACGTCTGGAAGAAGCGCAGTACCGTGGTACCTTAGACTATCCTTGACCCATATGGTACTGAAAACTAGATTCCAAGGAGAAAGTATGGAAGTAGAGGCTGATACGGTAGGTATCCCAATGGCTGGAATTACAGGTAGACCCCTAAAATATTTTATTACTGTGACGCCTCTCTAGACCCTCAAGGGTAAAGGGGGTAGGGATCTTAGTGATTTCCCTCTTTTTCAAGCCAGCTAGATAAAGTGCTAGTTCCCAATCATCTATTTATAGTATTAAGCAAAGCGAGCGAATAGGGTTAGATTAGAGGGAGGGGGCTGAATTGGGCCCTCTGAATGAATGGTGAACCAGTCCTACGAGTGGGTGGATCCGCCGCAATTATTGTTATATATATATATAAGTCCTGACCCGGAAAGGTACCGCCACCTTGTTCTTGTTCAGGCTTTTCCTTCATGCGAGGCCAATAGTAAGCATCTTCCAAACTCTTGCAGTGGGAACAGTGCAGCGGAGCATAACTTCTTTCTCACCCTCTCCTGTCTCATGGGACACTGCAATATCATTAATCTCACCTGCGATAAGAAAAAGGTAAAGAAAGACCATTGGCAACGTCCTGCATAGAGCATCCTATAACCTGTGAGGAGGGAGTTGTAGAGCTAGAAGGATGAGGATTGGATTAAGCTTCCCATTTGCTTAGCGTTAAGTCTTTGATTGAATTGACCTACGGCACGTATGAACAAAGGAATTTCTTTCTCTTACCCACTTACTTCGCCGCTGGTGGCTCTGCCAGCTCCGCCCCTCCCTCCTTCTCTCGCTACGCGCCTTCTCTTCGGCTTGGCTTATTCTGTTGAGGTTGGGAACTTCTTCCTATCTTCGGACCAATCGATCGGAACTGGGAACTGATCTGCCTTCAGCTCATGGGTTAGGCTTTGCTCTCCAAGAGCTTCTGTGTCCTACCTTGCCAAAGGTGTAATCCAGATTGGCAAGATCTTCTCTCCGGGGATTCTTTCCACTCATCAACAGAATCGGGATCTGCTCCAACATCCGTAGCTAGATCTACTTAACTATCGGCTTGTTTTTCAAGAACCCGAAGTCACCTGGCTCTTGAAACTCTCATAGCTTAGTGGTCAACTCCTGCTATTGGTTCTTATTTAATATTGGTTTAATTCCCGCTATCTGGCTTTCTTCTTTATATGGCATCTTTCTTCTGCCTAATCTGATCAGTGCAATCCGGTTCAGGAAAGCTGGAAATCCAGTAATTTGGGCTTAGGAAGGCATCTCTGGGCTAATCCCGCATCTGAATCTATACCTATTCGTGCAAAGTCTTCTAGCATACTTTTTCACTTCGTATCTTAACTGAACACAAGCTATTCTAAGAGCTCTTATATACCACCGATAGTTGCAGTAGTCACTTCGCCCCATTTCTTCCTATTCCATTGCCCTGCTGCGGATTCTGCCATCAATCCGATTATGGGCATGCCCTGAGATGATGTCT
The DNA here is from genome assembly GCA_948330635.1 of Euphorbia biselegans. Taxonomy (NCBI): domain Eukaryota; kingdom Viridiplantae; phylum Streptophyta; class Magnoliopsida; order Malpighiales; family Euphorbiaceae; genus Euphorbia; species Euphorbia biselegans. The sequence continues at coordinate 110 of CAOJCO011542869.1, read as the reverse complement.
CCCTTATTGGATCTTCCTAGCGTAAAGTTCCCAATACCCTAAAAAGAAGGTAACTTCACTCTCCTACTACAGACGAAGAAGGATTGTTAGGAGCTAGAGAGTGATTTTCT
>CAOJCO011537599.1:20000-75014 GCA_948330635.1 Euphorbia biselegans | reverse complement strand
TTATCCCACTCCTACTTTCTCTTGACTATAGGACTCTCCTACACGAGTATTATACTAGCCTTCTCAATAGCCTAACCTAGCTACGGATACTGACTATAGAGAACTTGAATCAGAATCTCTTTCACTCCTGTCTGAGTCAACAAGACTTCTGACAACAGACGGATCTCTTTTCTCTATCCTGGAGCCAGTGGGGGCCTGCTTCGCATAGGCTAGACAAGCTTGGTCCGGACATTGACTCATTGATAGCACAGGGATGAAAGACCAGCTTCTTCAACAAGAGCAGAGGCCTTCAAAGCCCCTTTGAATCCTTCGAAGTAAGAGGTCTTCTTCGTTAGCAGGGCCGAAAAGACTTCCTGGAATAGACCTACTTAGGATTGTTGGATTGCGATTACTGTCGCTCTCCAGAATATTTTCTATACCTAAACCTCCAATTCCAATTGCTTTGATTAAGGAAAAAGAGCTCGAGCTAACGGCGAGAGGGTATGTAGCTCGACCGATAGCGAGAGGAAAGAGAACCTGTTTTTCTTTTGGGATCATTCCTACTTCCTTAGTCACTCAGAGAAAGCAGCCTTTTTTTTCAATTTACCATTGGGGTTGGTTTTAGGAAAGATCGGGGAAGTTACGACTTTTTCACTATCCCGAATGCTTAGCTTCGTCCCGCACATGATTGGTCTATCTTTCTTTTAAAGCGTATACCTATGGATGGGGCTTCGATCAAGAAAGGCCTTTACGGCCCGGAAGCGCACTTTATTATCCTTTGATTTGTCTTCGGCCACGGATATCTTTCTTTTTATATTTCTGAATCAGAAGCTATTGATCGAGAAGCTCTTTAAAAAAAGTGCCCTCAAGCTTGGGTTGACGGGGGCGCTAGCGACTGTTCTATCTAGTTTTCACCGCTGGAAAGAAAGGATTGTTCTCTTCCAAGTCCCTTTTTTTTATCTTAACTCAACTAGTTCTTGGCCTTCATGACTCGGACGTAAGAGAACGATATGAAAATAAGAAAAGATGGGAAAGAAGAGCGGGGGAAGACTTATTGGTTTGGAACCCATTAGTGTTGACCGGAAGCACCCCCTGGAAGTTTTACAACAACTCCTATCTTTTTGTTTCCGGACCTTGACGCCTACATACAGTCTTATGTTGAATGACCTTGAGGAGCTTCACAGAAAGACCGGCTAACGCCTTTGAATGAAGATCCCTCACACTACCGTTGGAAAGGTAGTATGGACAAGGAGAATAAGAGCAGACCATCATCCCATTGGAAGGACGGTCATCCGAACACCCTGACCTCAAAGGAGTCAGAATGTTAGAATGCTAATCCAAGCCAAGTTCCCCAGCCATGTCATAACACTTCCAAAAGAAAGCGAAACGAAGAAGAGTTTCCTCTGTCGTTCGGATATTTTAATGACGGTTATAAAAAGGACCAGAGAACAAGACATCCAATGAGTTATCAAGGCAAGAAGCTTTTTTCTAGTACCAATGGACGTAAGAGAGCCACTGCTCCATCCACCCTCTGAAAAGAAAGTACTCCAAAGATGAAAACCTCTCCGGAGTTTCAAATAGATCCTACGGGGTAAGGGAAGTTCTTGCTCCTTCACCTCCTTAACTCGGTAGCATGCTTCGCTCCTCGCTTTTATGCAATTATAAAAAAAAGAAGCATTTAATGGAGATTTATAGCATCATTCAAGTAAATAGAGATTAAGATCGTAAAAACATAAGCTTGCAATATAGCTACACCTAATTCCAGACCGGTTAATGCAAGAACTATAAAGAAAGGACCAAAACCCCCTATGAAATAGAAAAGATCATTCATACATAGCATAGTCCAAGCGAAGCCACTTAAAATCTTGACTAAACTATGACCGGCCAACCAGTGCCGCTACCCACAAGAACTAGCCCCACTCGTCGAGGTTAAATAGTCCCTCTTCTCTCGATTTACGCACAGAAGTTTCCATGGCTGTGATTAGCCTGTATTTATGCGGTCCTAATTTATTAGGTTCTAACTGGGTAATTATTCCCGATAAGAACCTCTTTTGTTTTTCCAAAGGAAGATTTTAAAATTCGAAATTTCTTGCTTCGGTGCCGCGGAAATAGTTTACCATGGTTTCGAAGTGGGATTGCGAATGGAAATCAACAAGTTCGAAATCCGTCGGAAGTTCTTTGCCGGTTTGTTTAGTTATTTCTGCACGATATAAGGCTTCAAACATGTTATGTAAGTCTTCTTTTTGTTTCTCAATTTGATTTAAAAGTTGCTCTTCCAATATCTGCTGGGCTTCTATTTCTCTGGGGCTTTTATTTAGATCGATTAAGATCCGGCTAGAAGGTCCGGCATTTGTGCCTTCTCCTCCCCCCCCCTGGTGGATGCCCTCAGGCGTCGGCGGGCGCATCATGACGTGATTCCCCTCTGGAACTGGAATGTGGGGGATTAGGCCTACATCTGGCAAGACGCAAAAAAGCTGATGCTGATAAAGGAGGCTTTCTAGATTAAAAAGGAGGCTTTTTAGATTCAAAAGAACGGTAATAGCAAAACGTAGAAAAAGCAAAAATAAGCAGGTGCATGTCAAAAAAACGAAAAAAAGATAAAGTCTCTTCTTTTTCTCTTTTATGTATATATATAAAAGATATAATTTGATTTCTAAGGAACTTGAGTTCATACTATTCTCATCAAACCTAAAGATGCGGCGAAAGTTGTTAAACATATGGATTTCTTGAGACAATTCAATTCCCTCCAGATAGACCAAAAGCCTGTAGGAGTAGTGAAGAATAAAAGTATAGGGCGTTGGTTGTTGACCAACAAAAGCATGGGGAAGAGACGAAGCAATGGAACTACACTCGAACACAAAGAATTTGATACAATTCTGGGTTGGGTAGAGATTCATTTCTTTAACCCAAAAAGAGAAACCTATACAAAGACCTATACACCATGTCACCATGTCAATTAGAAGGGCCTTAGCTCGAATTATTCTTTGCTACGAGTCGAACACGTTCGCGAGGATGAACGGCGTGGCGTCACCCTCTCTCCTACTAGTCGATCTACTTCGTGCATTAAGATAATTTTTGGGGGCTCCCCCTCTATATGCAATTTGTGAATGAGTTGATGCTGAATATCTCGACCATCGGGAAAGGTTATTTATATCACGACCGATAGGGAGTGGAACCAGCCCCTCTCTTAGCCCGCTTCCGTCCCTTGGCTCAGTCTCTTCGAACCTGGAGCATCTTCGAATTCCTTACCCACCTCACGTATACTCTCACTCTATTTCAGGATTATACTTCCTGCCCTATAATAGCCATTTCCTTATTCCTGGAGCCGACACACTTTCAATCAATTAGAAATTTCCTATTTCTTTTTTTTATGTGTACCTAATGGTAAAGTCTGCCTAAACCCGGCCTTTTTTGATTTTGATACAATTTGGCAATTCTATACTGTTTTCTGGATTCAGAGTCAATCTCTTTTCGTGATTGCACGGTCTAGTTTTGCCAGTTGAACAATCTGTTTAGCCACTGCACGCTCATTGGGTAGCTCGATCGTCATTCTATCTGACTTAGCCTCCTGCGACTCGTCAGGCAAGGAGTTGTACGTCCCCGGGCTTGCTTCCTTTCTTCCGTCCCATGGGACCACTCTTTGGTACTTAACCACTTCAAGTCTTGAACGCTTGAGGCAGCCTATCTAATTAGGAATCCTATCGTATAGGGAGTTGTTAAAACAGAAGATCTTTCACTTTCGGAAACTATTGAATATAAGAACTTCGTATTTGTATAACTCACAGCCTTACCTCGAAGAAGAATCTGGCTCGGCCGAGGGTCGAAGCGAGCGAGTTGGTTTGTGAGGGTACGTGTGCGAGCATGCCATTCATGAAAGTCTTACCTATAGAGTAGGGCCGGACTGGGACTGCGGGCAGATTCTTCTTAGCCATCGGTCGACTTACTCTCAATCCTGCGCGAAACAGAAGTCCTATACCACGTCTGAAGACACAAATGCTCTCGTAGAATCTTTTACTTCAATAGTAGATATCAGGCCTTTCAGCAGCTTAGTTCACGAAAGAAGTCTCCTATTTCAATAAGAGACGTGTTTGGGCCCACCTTGAAGACACCCAGGAACTACTAGCACAAGATCCAGTATTTGAAAACGTTCCATACCCATAAGGGTTCCAAGCTTCAACCCACTGCTCGAGCAACTTGCTTATATATTTACTTTTATTGAAAGCTTTCTTTTTCAAATTCATTCTTTCATTATGACTGCGGTTCCGGAATGACAGATTAGACTTGCCCCACCCGGGCATAAGCAGGAAGAATACTCTGTCGGATTTCAATACACAGAGAGAGTATATCTTGAAAAGCTTCTAAGAAAGCCAGCCGAATAGAATGGGGACTTGCTTAACAGCGAAAGAAGGAAATTTAGTTAGAACGGGCGCTGCTCTCTCGCACTTCCCAATCTACGTTCAAGCACACCACTTCCAACTGAATTTGAATTCAAAAGGGGTCGCAGGCGGAACGGAAGAGACTGGCTGATTCGATCAAGTAGGGCTAACTCAATGGAATTCATAACCCTTTCAATCTTCTCCTTATTTCCTTGGTCGGGCAGCAGTGTTCTCACTTCCAGGAAGAGCCACATCTGGGAGGAAAGCAGAATTCAATAAAAGCATGATAGCGGAATGGCTTAGCGCTATGTTAAACTGGGTAAACCCGCGCAAACTCAAACTCTTTATGATTAGGGATGATAATCGCAATGGCGAGGGTCTGTTACCTACCATAAGTAGGGACTCACAGAAGACTGTAAACGACTTTTCGAGAAAAGACAAAAGAAAGTGTGAACCTAAGCCAAGAGCCCACTTCTGATTCATAACATCTTCCACCCCAGGAGATAGGCCTGCTCGTTCTCCCCAAGCACCTGTCTTGTCTCCTCAAGCGACACCGAGTCAAGGTCAATTGATACAGATTCGAATATAGATAAAGGAAGTCTTATTCTCTTATCAAGTACTTTGAAGGCCCCTAGGCATTCGCGATATTAATCCGAAGTCAGCCTGACTTCCAAGGAAAGCGTTTCATATTCACAAATAGAAAAAAGTCTATTTCCCGTCGTTCCTCCCCTTAGGTCCTCGAACCGCTCCGTGGGCTTCTTCGCTAACTAGTGTAGCTATGCCCAGCCGCAGCAAATGCTAGTCAGACAGCAACTTTACTGACATTCATCTGTATTTTCATAACCCAGCCAGTGGAATCCTAGGTTCAATCTAAGGGGATAGACGGTTAGGCCCCACTCTTTCCGGGCTCGCTAAAGATTACGGGGAACTAGCGCACGGAGAGATACCAATCCAACACATACAACTCACATCAGAGTGTCCTTGCGCCTGTGGGGTCCAGCATGTCCAATCAAATTAGGGATCCTGCGATCGAGATAGCCTGCCTTTCCCTTGCCCTCCGGACTTAATGAAGGTTGGTCAGCGTTCCAATAAACGATCCTCAAAAGCTTTAAGGGATAGAATGGAATAGCGGAGGGAAAAGTTCCGCTAGCGCAATACAGAATAGAATGCAAGCCGGATCACCGACTCAACTTCTCCTGCGACTGCTACTGAACCAACTAGCTAAAAAACTTAAGAACCCATGAGATTTTTTCTAGGAACAGGATCCGTACAATCGGCTCAAGCAACAGCGGCAGGCACAGCGGCAAGGGCCGGAACGGAAAGCTATAAAAAGAAGAATGAAAAATAGGTAATTCCCGATTCTGCTTCCGAATGCATACTTGGTTCAGTTACTCTTCCTCGACTATAAGATAAGGGTCGAAAAATCGTTCCACCTCAGCTTATACATCTGCTCTTGTTTTGTTGCCGATGCCTTAGGGTCCACTGCTCTATCTGCTCTTCCTGATTTGTTTTGCCAACTTGAAGAATTGTACATAGCAAGGTGTTCCTCCCTAGAGTGCTTCTTTTTACCGTATAAGGCTCCTTGAATTGAATACTTGACCTTAACTACGATCAACTGCCCTTGGAAATCCTTTTTTTCGAATACTGGTAATCAGCTCCCTCACAAGAAAGGAATAGCAGAACATCCTCAACTCCAGCTCATGCATAAGCGGTACACGCCACGAATACAGTTACCTATCCCTTGGTGGTGCTTCCTTTTTGCCCCTTTTTTGAAACTGATCCTTCTACGAGCCATTGAGAGAAACCTGATAAAGCTTGCCTAATGCTTGGACACCAGCTTACGAATGCATGAACTCCAACTGGATTTTTGGAAATGATGAAACTTCCTACGGTCAGGAATCTAGCTCTCCTGAATCTGGAACTGGCTTATAGCCTTTTGAAACTATCCCTTTCTCTTCTCTGGAAAAGCTTGAAACTCTATTTTGTATAGCTCCTGGGGAACTGCTTAGTCTATCGCTGCTACTTGAGCTTCTGTACTGTCTTATTGCGTGCTTAGGGCAGTATTCTCTGGTGAATTTCACTTATAGAGATAGAGTTGTAGCATTCCAGGAAATGATGTTGAGCTAATCCTTCTCAACTTCCGCTAACTCTTTCATCTTCCTTGCTTGGGTGAGTTGCTTGGAAAAGAAAGAAGATCTTCGTTTGGGCGGGTTATGAAGTAAGGGCAAGAAAGGATGCTGGACGGAAAAAGTGCCTCTAGCTTGAATATGGGCAGGGGGCTGGATTAATTGTATTATTAATTAATAAGGGCAGTACATAAGGTTCAAAGGACGGACAGACAGACGGATAGGAACTCAAGGGGTGTCTGACACCGGAACATATACAAGAAGAAGTAGCTCTAATATCCCAATATTAGCTAATTTCATCGAAAAAAGACGGGGTTTGGTAAACTTTTTTCTAGCTTAAATTAGGACAAAGAAGCCATGCTTAACACATGAAATTCGATGAATTAACGTAATAATAACTTAAACCAGTTTCAATAATATGGCTTAGCTGCTTCATCAGTCTCGTTACTTCGTTCCTTCTTTCGCTGGTTGCTCTTTCGCTTTACTTCGCTCAGTTTCATACTTTTGGGGCACGATCAGGTCTAAATTGAGTGTGACCAACTACATCGGCGAGGAAAAGGAAAGGTCGCGATCCCATCTGTATGGACCAAGGCCTTGTCACGAACCGGCGCTTTCCAGATGCACGGTCTGAATTTGCACCTTTATGATAATGACTTAAAAAAGAAAGAAGAGCTGGGCTTAGAGTGGAAGAAAGAGAGTAGGTTCGGGTAAATAGCTTTCGTCTGGAGATGGATAAATGGATGGTATTTGCCGGGTTCGGAAGGAGTAGTTTATGCTGGAAGACAAGGATTGAGAAGGTGGAGCTTGGCTCGCCCTAGGTTCGGAATCAAGGGATTGAGGAGATGACCTAGTTGTCCTTCTCTTTCAGACCCTTCTCTTTCCCTGCCTAAGGTTGGTTCGAGTTAGCTGGTTGGCTAGGCTTGGAGTAAAGGCAATCTTAATTGGAATTGCTCATTGGGAGGATCGAATAGACTCGATGGAGAGAAAGAAAGATGGAGGTTAGTTCGAGTGAGGTTGGTGGCGACCAAAGGACTGGACTTAAGAGATCGCTAGTTCGGGCTTAGTTCCTTCGTTTGCTTGCTCATTCGCTTGCCTCGGGGCCGGGATGGAAAGCTGAATAAGAACTTGAATGAGATGCCTTGGCAGTGGATTCAATCGATTGATTGAGACGAAGTTGGATTCTCTTCTCTTCCTCAGAGGTAGGGATTGGGGGTGATCTGCGAGGGTACTTGCCTGCTTATTCGGAGGGGGAAGACTCGAGAGTTTGTCGGATGGAAGTGAGATGGCCAAGCCTTGGATGAATGGAATCGGCCTTTTTTTTAGCCCATTTTTTTCCCCTTCTTGGTTTCCGACGCCACCCTTTCTATTTTTCGAGTCTCGCGATTCTCGATTTCGAAATATCTGACAGAGATGAGAGAACACCGACTTCACTTCTAGAGCTCTTTTTCGAATAATCAAGCTTGTGTGTCTCTAATGCGAATGAGGAATGCAAGATCAAAGAGTAGTTTCCCCCCAAGGGGTCCTCTACTGAACCGGCCCCCGGGGATGAAGTAAACTTGCTACTGATTGAGCATGAAGAAAGTCTGCTTTGAACATGAATGAGACGTGCTATTAGGGAAGGGTTGTGTTGTTTGTTCAAGCTAACTTATTTGAACATTCATTCTAGGGCGTCTACTCTTTTTGTCTAGAGTCCAGACCAAGGATCTCGTTTGTTTCAGGCACCAAAAAGTCTCTCGAGCCTAAGAGTGCTCCTCGCTCTTGCAGGTGAGTTTGCTTCCGCAGGACGAGAAAGAGGGGAACTGCAGCAGTGATCGATCATGGGTAAAAATAGGGAAAAGTTTCAAAACAAAAAAACATATGATGATCAATCGAATTAACCTTCAGGCAGTGGGCTAGGGGGTCTCCTCTCCAAGTAACCGCTGTCGTATCGAATCAAAGGAAAGCTTCAAATCTTGCATACTTTAATTAAAGAGAAATTCCCAACGATTGAACTCTTTACTAGAAGCTCGCTTTCTCTTCTCTGTCATATTCAGCCTCATCCACCTCGACTTCGCTTGAACGATTTTCCATGTAGAACAAGACTTGCTGATGTCGTAGGTACTGGGCATAAAATCTTGGGAGACATCGTTCGGTAAGCTTCATTCTCCAATCATGATGATAGCTGAGGGAGCTGAACAAAGGTGGTGAGAACTGCTTCTGGCCAGATCTTGTTTGTTAAATAAACACAGCTCTTTGTTTGATCCGTAATGCAATCCAATCTTATTGCATTCATAGAATGCATAAGTCTGTTGTATATATTCTAAAAAAAAGCAAGAAATCTCATAAGGCTCGGATAAAAGTGGTGATCTCAGGCAGGGAATACAATTGAGCACTCCTGTAACCAGATAGATGCCTAGAATATTCTCTTTTCAGGACATGAGAATACGGTCTTTCTCCGCTTATAATTAAAAAAAAAGGGATCCTGAGCACATGACTAAGACTGCTTTTACCAGACCCCGGAGGACTTGTTGTTACACTGTCATGTCCAGTTTTGTCGAATATACGTAATGAGAGAAAAGAAGGGACCAAAGAAAAAAAGGATACCGGATGGGTTAACCTAACCCCCGTAGTGCGCTTAGTCCGGCTGCTAAAAGAAAACAAAAAAAAACGACTTACTACTGCTTTGGACTAGAGCTGAGGGAAGCCGGTTGGCATTGGGTTCATTTCCCGGCCTACTTGATGAATTAGTTTATATCCCATTGTTGATTGTCTTCTTTCCTCTTATCGAAGAGGGAAGTTGATCAATGGGATGTGCAAATAAATCAATCACACCCGGCTGCTCTGCTCCACTGCTTGCACTAAACTTTTTACTGCTGCTTACTACTAGAGAACAAGAGCTAACAGCTTGACTCACCTTCCTCTTTTTCACAGTTGACTGAATTGCTAACATCTCCGCTAAACATGAGAGAAGAAGGGCTAATCCATGAGAGTGTGAACGTAAAGCCGGGCAACTGTCTTAATTAGTTTTTTTTCCCCGTAGTCTTCACTCTTCTGAAAGATCCTATCCTATATAATATAGTATAGTAGTCTATAGTAGATTTCACCCTTGAGAAGCCCTAGCTATGAGTGAGTCAAATCTAGCCATGATGCGCGAGGGCCAATATTCAAATGAAAGCAAGGGGGCTGATTGCCCTCATGGAGAAGGGATGAATACGAGCATACGATGATCGCCAGTTGAGGCGTTAATTTACCTATTAAAATCTCGCCCGTCTCTACCCCATATTAATTAGAAGACTTGCGAGAAATACCATATTAATTGGTTCTAAATTCAATTTTTGCGTGTATCCGACCGTTGTACGAATGATTACTGCTTCACTTCGTGGTCAGCAGAATATGGATGAAACACAGCCTTGCCTATGGGTGAGGAAGGGCTAATCATTTTAGAATAGGAATTAAATTCTATATATGTCTTTTACCATCTTTCTTCCTCCTCCAATGCAGTTCTAAGGCGGCAAATAAATTCTTGCAGTCGACGCTATTTCATCTTCCCTTTGCGTTGAAACGACTAAAGCCCATACTGCAGCGGTCACTGGGGTTGTGGTGTGTTTTGCTTAAATTGAAATAGAATTGTTTAGCTGTTTTGCCAGCACCTGAGTCTAGTTCTGTAGTGTATAATCCTTAGCGAAGGGCTAAAGGAGAATATGCGGCATTGCGTCATGGAGCTCTTGGGATTTGATGCGAGAGAGTCTGTCTTACAGCTGTAGGGGGAATGCAGCTGTTTGCTGTAGGAGCGCGTTGGTATTGAGGTTAGAACCCGTAGGCACGTACATTGAGATGGCGTACCATTCATGGGGTGGGGTGAACACCAGGAGGAGTGTCCTTATGTACAGCTTTGGGAATTAAGATGTGTAGGGGTGGCTGGGTGCTTAGTTAGCTAGATTGAAAGAATCAATGGCAATGGAATTCCTGCTCAGGTTCAATGTAACTCTAAGGCACTTGTTGATGCGCTACTACTATCAGTTCTACTTTAGCAGTTAGGATTTATTTGACTTAGCAGCCTTAGCTTTAGACTAGCCCTTCTGGAAAGAGATTCAATAGCACCGGTCAAAGAGCTAGCAATGACTTTCTTCCCACCCGGAGTGATGGTTAGGCCACGGCCAAGAGAACCCTTCAGATACCGTAAGATGCGTTTTACAGCTTGGAGATGTACGATGGTGAAAGCGTGCATGAACTGACAAACTTGATTGACAGCATAGCTGATGTCAGGTCTGGTGAGAGTGAGGTACTGAAGGGCGCCAACAATGCTACGAGATTCTGTTGCATCAGAGAGAGGAGCACCATCGTATGCAGAGAGCTTTGAGCCAGACGCAAGGGGTGTGGGACATGGCTTGGAGTCTTGCATATGAGTGCAAGTAAGCAAGGTGTATTTAGTCTGAGTCAAGACTAGAGAAGTCGATGTACGTTTGGCTTCGATTCCCAAGAAAGAAATTCTGATCACCAAGATCTTTCATGGCAAAGTGCGTAGCGTACCCAGTCGCTGAATGAAAGAAAGGAGACGAGAGGAGCGAAAAGGAGCATTGAGATATCCCATATCCTTTGCTCGTATGCTTGGCATTACTATAGTAGCACCAGTCTTCCTTCCTTTTTAGTGCACATGAAACGGAAACCCTAACAGAGACTACCCACACGGTGATCAAAACTCTTCCTTCTCGTGATTTTATGCTTGGAAAACGATCTGCTGGGACTTTCTAGAGTAGGGTGAATTGCCTTCCAAAGGCCGGTGCACAAGAATAAGAACCGGATGTCGGGTAATTTCCTCGATAGGCTACTAAGGCTCGGAAGGGGCCGACCATTGAATCCATACCTGCGAGGTTATAGAGTTCCTCTTAAAGGAAATGAAACCACAAGAGCTTTTTTGAGTCCTGAACATCTGTTTGAGATGCCAGGGATGAGAGATATGCTTGAGTGGACCCTCTTAAGGTCTTCTTGGGTTCAAAGCTGGCTTAATGCCATTGGTACTATAAGACTGCCTGTGATCCCCGAGTATCTATTGAGGAGGCCAGTCTGTTCTGGCTACCAGTCTAGCTCTACTTTACTACTTTATATCTTTTTTGTTTTGTTCGATCACAAACTGTCAAACCAGCTACCGAAAGAGAGATACTCAATCCGTTACCATGACTGATAGGATGATCAAGCAAGGATGAAAAGCTACATGTTCCTCTCCCATAGGTCGAGACTTGAAGTACCTTGCCTTATGCTTTGCTCTCATTGCACCAATAATCAAAGATTCGGTCAAGGAAGATAGAATCAGGTGTGCTAGCCGTGAGAGTAGCCAGCTCCGCCTTTCTACTTAGTGCATCAGCGACAACATTGGCTTGTACTCCAACTTGTAGTCAAATTCGGCGAAGAAGTCTTGTTGGAGCAGACTGAACTGCTTTCCATATGACTGAAGAAGTATGGGATGGCTTTGCCTATAGTCGCTATCTTCATCGACTGTAGATGTAGGTAGATATCGGGCCTTCTTCGTTCCCCGAATCAGTTAGTCAGTCATTCAGTGAATAGTCCCACCAGTATGTAGAAGAGTTCGTCCCAGCAGTGGAATAGTAGTCCACAAGCTTTGTTGGTCACCGGACAGAGTGAGAACAGCTCAGCTTGCTTGCTTTATGGGGAGAGGTTGCAATCCTGGCTAACTAAGAGATAGAGTCGTCCTTTCTCTTTCTGACCTTTGTCGATTCGCCCCGAAAACAAGCGGATACGGAATGGCCGAACTAGTCCGGCTTCTTACTTAGCCCAACTCAACTCCTCCTTCGGACCCTCGATGAAACTCTTCAATCTGCGAAGCAAGCTTGCCCCAAGGAAGTGCTCCTTACATGCTGAATGTCAGCATACCAAACAAACTCATATTGAAAGGTAGGCTGCTCAATAGATGCGGAGATGTTCAAAGCATCCGCTCCGTAAGCGGAGACGCGGCTATGGTTCAGTGCACCTCTTATTAGAAAGAAAGCCCCAATCCAGATATGAGTTTAGAGCATAGGAAGTAGTGCATTCCGAAACACGCGAAGTAGAGAATCCCTGTCAATGATTGCTATGAAGGAATTCTACGAAAATCTTCTTTCCAACACGTTCATGGATAATACTCACTCCCAAATACCTTCCAACCAAAATCAGATGTCAAAGGGATTCCAGCAGCTCTCCCTCATTTGCCTTTTCGGTACATTTTGGGTTTGGGAGCAATAGATCCTTGAACTCATTTTCTGCCTCGACTCCATGCAAAAACGCTTCAAGGCATTGACTAATGACTTGCACTTGCTCGATCGAAGCCTCTGCAAACAAAACGAAATCATCGGCAAAAAAGAAATGAGATAAGAAAGGGCCTGACCTAGAAGCTTTCACCGGTTTCCATTCCTTGTCCCTCACGGCTTCCTAAATCAATTGCGAAAGCCGCTCCATACACAACACAAAAATAGAAGGAAAAAACCCTTGACGTATCCCTCTAGTAGGAAAAAATTTCTCCGTTTTTTCACCATTCCAAAGAATTTGCAAGAGGAGGTGATACATCATAATCAAGTTTCTGAAGTCCGGGGAGAGGTGCATTGCCTTCAACGTGTCATGAATGAAACTCCATCGCAATCGAGCATAGGCCTTCTCCAAATCAACTTTAACCAAAATCATCCCTTGCTATCTTTCTTTCGGTGCATGGTATGAACTAGAAAGCCTAGAGCATTTCTAGGGCTCTCAATCCCTTCTACCATGCCTATAGAAGTCATTCCCCTTAGCATAACTTTGAAACTCGTTGAGGATAACCCCTAGTCATTACAGCAGGAGATATTGATATTGAATAGCGATCTATCTACGTAAGTTCATTAGAAAGAAAGGAGGAGGAAGTAACGGGAAATAATCATAATGGTAAACCAGAGTCACCGGTTGGCGGGAGTTCCAACTTCCAAAAGAGGAAGGTACGATCCATCAAATTGATTCATGAGAGGGAGGTGGAATCTTTCCTGTAGTAATTTTAGTTATCTGTATTGATTAAAGGATTATTATTGTATTGGTTCTCGTTTACCAACTGTTCCGTAAGGCCGTCCTGCTACGCCACTTTGCACTTGAGTCTATGAATTCGCTTAGAAGCTCTTCCGGCGGACTCTTTTCTTTGCCAGTTTCGAGAACTTATCTGCTCAGTCAGATACGAGCAAGCGTAAGGGCCCTGTAGGTTTTCGAAGTCGAAAACGAGTCAACAGGCATAGAATACAGCGAAGGAATCAAGGCTGGGGTAGGGGTGCTATCTTGTTGGGGATCATCTAAGTCTGATGACATCCCGCCCCGGCTGATAGAGGACCCGTCCTTGCAGGGAGGGACGAGAGAACCAACAGGAAGAAATCCTCTAGCGCCATATGTACTGAGCTCAGCTCGGATGGTTCCACCCGCGCCGCCCTAGCTCTCTTATTCTGATTCACTTTTAGCTTTCGGGGAGAAAACTCACCTATTTCCGAATGGAAATACCATACATCGATTCGGAGTTCAATGATCCGAGGATGCGAAGCAGAATGATTCCAAAAGGATATCCATACACTAAGAGAGAGACTAAGAGAGTCCGACCTCAACAACAACTAGACTAGAGAGAGACTTGGCGGAAAGCTGAGGACTCGGGGAAAGCGAATAGAAGGTCGGCATCCATAGCATAGGTCACCAACTCAAAAATTCTCCACAGCTAGAGAAAGGCTCTGTCAAGACGTCCTCCTACGTCCGTCCTCAATCAAGTAGAAGAGTTCCACTACAGGTGGGTGGTCGGTGTCTTAAATCATTCAACTTCGAATCTTTCTAGAAATTTCCTAGTTTAGGAATACCGTCAGAGAATGAAGCGTGGCGGTACTAGAGAGACTTCGCAGCAGAGCGACATTTGTCAGCTACTTCGTCCTCTTCGTAGCAGCGCTTACATCCCTTCGGGAAATGTACTCAGCTTGTTCGCCAGCGCTATACTCAGTATACCCTGTAAAGTCAGCTCTACCGACCCACCCCAACCCAAGACACTGAGTCATAGGGTTGATGAATACTTTTGCTGGGGTCGAGTAGTCCTCATTATGCCTACTCACACTTTACCAAGGAACTGTCCTAGCTGAGCTTTAACTCCTCGATTCAAGAGGAGCTCGGAAATGGGAGGAGAATAAGAAGTTAGCAACGTTTTCCAAGCGAGCCATGGGAGTCATGATTTAGCGAGCGGGATAGGCTATATATAAAGGTTTAGGTCCAATCATTCTCCCCATGTGCTATCGGGCATAACCGCGGGGATTAGGACATAACTCCCGTTGTTTAAGGGTAATAGGTTGCTGAATGAGGTGGTGTGGTTAAGAACATAAGAAAAAAAGGTTAGCCAAGCCAGTAAGGTACGAGCTACATACTTTACTTGTAGCGAGTTTGAAAGCGTGCCGCCAGAGCGGAAGACTTGTAATGGAAGGCTGCTGATGCGATAAATTAAAAAGATTTGACAGATAACCATACATTGAGTATGTCTCGCTACCAACAACTCCAGCTCGAACGAACTTAGCTTCTTTTTCTCCTTCTGCAGCTTCTCCGTCTGGCGTATTTCTTTTTCCCTACTGCCCGCAAGCCAAGGAATGAACCTAGGGAACATCTCCTGTGAATTAAGGTGAGTCAGAAGAAGAAACTCAAGCAATCCTCGCTCTGGCGTTCACTTCTCCATCGTATTGAATCACATCAGCTACGACTGCCTTCCTTTACTGGAAGACTTGATGGCACAAGTCCATTAGATGACGCCCACAAGAGGCCCTGAGTCGATATCACCTCGCCTGGGACCCCCTGGTGAGCTGCAAATGAAGACATTCTCGTGACGGGAGTGAGTGCCCAGACCAGACATGAAAAAACCTCGCCCTCAACTCAATTGAGCGAAAACCGTTACAAAGTAAATATTCGTTCCGGCTGGCTATCATACGTACGTACCATTCCTTACCTTACAATAAATGGTCAACTACTCTCAATTCGTACTTATGTCGCTCTCCTCCTCCTTGTACAAGGCCGCCCCTCCCCCTTAGCTTAGTAGGGCCGATTGAATGAGTTGGTTTTATCATGGTGAGTCTTGGCTACGGAGGGAAAAGGCAAGTACACTTTGCAAGGTACTCTTCTTTCTTATCCCTCGTTCTGCGTCCACCTCTCGTTTCGCTCGGTAAGCGTTATTACCGGTAATAAGAGCAACGAGCGTCCGTTCGGGTAATATCCCTCACTTCGCGCTTAACGCGTTTGTGTTCATGGAAGATATCAGGAACGCAGTCGCTCGAGGGATATACTCATGTTTACGCTTTAGGGGGACACTGAACACCAAGCCAATCTAGATTAAAAAAGAAAAAGAAGAGAAAAGTAACATACACTTACTGTTACTCTTTAGGATATGAAATGTCTGTCTCCAGTAACTAAGCTGGAGGGTATAAGAAAACCCCTCTATACTGGGTTGTGGCTCACCATAATGATTGGTGTAAAAATCCCATCTGAACTATTCAGAAGCCGATCGCAGCTGTATGTTTCTGGCACAGGGATGCCCAGTAACCGCTCATAGTTGTTGTATAGTATATAGGGGTCGAGTACTAGACCAGGGTATGACTGCATCAGAAGATAGAATGAAACCTTCTGAAGACGGTGCCCCTACGTCCGTCCAGGAAGCCAGCATGGCGCTCTAGGATGTCCAGGATGGGTAACTACACCCAGGCAACTTACTGTAACGGGAAGAACACCCAGGTAAGGTGACCCAGGCAAATTCCAGGATGTTGCTCAGCTGGATAATGTACTGAAGTATACCAGGGTAAGACAGCTTCTTTAAGAAGAAAAGAAATCCCATTTCTATCCCTCGGTTTCGGTTTCTCAAAAAACCAAAAAATTTTAATTTTACAACAAATTATAACTAATATCATGTTTCACCGTCATCTCTTCATGAAAGCTCTTTCCGCCGTAGACAATTTGGAAGTGTTCGATATAACAAAAAGAATGGGCAATCTCAGTTTGGATGATAAAAAGAAAAGTGATATATCTAGTACTAGTAATTTATCATTGGTTTCTAGGCCTAATCCTACTACTTGGTATTCATCTACTAGCAGTATTCTAGAAAGATTCAAATCTATGAATCATTCGAAGTTTACGCGTGAAATTATGGATCTTACAAAAAAACCTTTTCTTGATATCCCCAAGACTGTAATGGATCTGACTTCTAATTCAACTAATTATATATTATCGTTAGGCTTTCGATTTATGCCGGGTCAAGGGGATTTTTTATTCAATAATCTGAGATTACCTGAGACCTTAGATGGTTTGAAAGGCTTAAGAGATAACCTAGGTCTAACGTTAGCAAAAGACTCACTTACCAATCTTGGTATCCTCAAGTTTCAGGGTTTCTCTGAAATACACGCAAAGAGCTCCTTGCTGATGAATCGTGTATTGCTTGAAGCAATAACTTATAATTCTGGGTTTTATGGTCGTTTCTTGTTATTGGTCCAAATAGGCATTGGTTGTACAGTATGGTATGGTTTTGCTCCCGGAGATGGTTTTAATATTCCTTTAGATGTAGATGGATCTGTAATTTCCTTGTTCTCACCAATAGAGAATTATGAACCATTCTTTTCTAATCCTGATTCTTATGTTTACCCAGGATTTCAAAAGATGACATTGATGGAAAACCAAGAGAATGCGATAGATATATCAGCATTGTCAACCGCCTATACTGAGGAGAAACCATTTGTTGATATAAAAATACCTACTACTAATAATAACACACATGTTATTTTGGGTATAACCGTTGGTTTGGTAATAGTTGTCTTACTTTCTGTAGGTATTTCTCCAAGCGCATAATGATGATAAAAAAATCAGGCATAATGACAAGATCTTCTGGCATCTTTCTACGGTACCGGAGGATCTGGAGAAGTTACATAATTCGTTTTATCATGTTGGTACGAGGGAGCTTCGATACTGGACAATTAGTATAAGAAGGGGACGCATAAGGAAGGGCTGGTGCACGTGAATCAGAATTAGCTATAGAGAAAGGTATAAAGTCACGAGACTGAAAGGACTGGGAAGGACCGCACGTATCAATAGCAGTAGTTTTATCTGAATCTATATCAAAATATGGTGTTCTTACTGTAATTTAATTAGATAGATAGTAGTAGAATCGAAGAATTCTGACACCAATCATCTACAAGCTATAATATTACACCAATCATTGACAAGCTAATGACTTTTCGACAAGCGAATTTTCTCTAGGATAAATGAGAAAGGGAACTAGAAGTTTGAGGAAGTCAAATCTCATCCTGGGTCCCCCTGCTATCTGTAATTCAAAGTCAATGCGTCGAAAAAGGGCATTGGTCTCCCCCCGCTCGGACTTGCCTCGAAAGGGCAATTCCTTCGCTTTTTCAGGAGCTTGGCTAGTCTAAGTTTGGGGAATGAGACCGAATAGATTGAGTTTTCCAAGCGCGTAGCAACTAGATCGATAGACTTCGTAGTCCATCCTCTTGTTTTGTCTTGTTTGATTCTTTTCCTATCTTCCAGAGCAGTACCGTCATTCTATCCTATCTGTCCGTCCTCCCGTCAGTCAATCAGGAGGTGGTTCCGGTAATAAATTGATGTTATTCTTATCTGGAGGTGGTTCCGGTAAAGGATTGATGTTATTCTTATCTTCTGTCTTTTTAGGTTTCTGCTTTAGTTCAGTGCAATCATCTTCTGTCTTTTTAGGTTTCAGCTTTGGTTCAGTGCCTTCATCTTCTTTAGATAATCTCGTAATATTCTCTACATTAACCTCTCTTTCTCTGTTGTATGCTTTCATACTTTGTTCTACCTCTACTAATTGTTTTTTGAGAATCCTATTCTCATTCTGTAGTTGATTGGTTTCGTTCCATAGTGATTGAATTATTACTCTGCTAACGTTATTTAGGCATGATAAGTCTATGACCTCGACTGGTTCTGTATCTACCCATAGTGTATCCTGATATACTGGAATCCTTTTGCTCTCCAGCTTAAGCCCTATCTTAACTAATGTGTCTTTCTTTCTGATGTCAAGAGTGTGCCAATCAACCTTGAAGTTTGATGTAACCTGTACCTTTTCTGTACGAGATGGGTCAGCGTACTGTGACTCAAACCATTCAGGATATACCTGGTCTTTTGCAGGTCCCTTGTACTTGAGAACTCTTTTACCTCCTTCTATTGGTATGTAATAATAGGATTTAGGGGCTAAAAAATATCCTTTCATTATTCTGTCCTCTAGCTTAAACATTCCTAAGACAGAATTGGAAATCACATCTTTTGGTAGTGGATGACCAAGCACAACAGAGTCAGTGTCCGTGTAGTAGCTGTCATCTTGGGATATAAAGGGGTACATATAGATCCGAGCTGATGCAGTGATAGCCGCAGCTAGTTGTACAGCAGAATTCTTCGGTGGGTCCCACTTTTCGGTATTTTCGGTATTGCTATAATAGGAAACGATGTAGATGTTATTGCTAAGCATATCACTGGATATGAACTCACTCTTCCTGATCAAATCTTTGAATCGATTCTCATCGCAGATCTCGGTTAGTGTGCTTGTAGGGTTAATACCGAATCTACCGTATAGAGAATTCATAAGGGTCTTGTACACATATGACAACGCCTCATTACCCTCTTTCCTAGCAGAAACCCTGCTCTCAAAGAGAGTGCTAACAAAGACCTTGAATGGGCTTTCCATCTTCTCAAAGAGATATCCATTGATTGGGATCACAGTGTAGCCTAGTTTGCTAGCAAACTTTAACTCCTCACTATAATACACACCAATAAATTTACCGGTTGGAAAGATTAGAGTGTTATTCTTGTCTCGATAGGGTAGAAAAGGCCTTTTTATAGTACTAGGACATTCCACATATGCATTAATAAAGCCAAAGACGCTATCATCTAACTCCTTACCCACCAGATTACCATGCCAGACAGGTTTTCCGCCAGGCATTGGAAATTCCTTCATTACAAAGGGATAGAGAGAGTTCACATCGTAGTAGTATAGGTTTTCACCATAAGGGATGTATGTATCCGTATGACCACCGTAGTAACCACTACGGATAAACGAATCCTCATTCCTATTTGGGATGTGGATAGGCCAATTTACATCATCGTAGAATTTCATACGAAAGATAGTCAGAGCTAGAGAAGAAAGGGTTATTTTACTTTCTATGTCCACGTTATACAGATTCCAATAGATCTCTTGAGCTTTTTGCATTACACCACCAAGCAGAAGGATGTCCTGCTTCATATACTCTAACAAATCCCGATGTCTCTTCTCCTTACAATTTATATATATTTTCTCCTTTTTATCATTTAAAAGATAATCCTTATCAGTAGTCAGATAATCAAAATTAATAAGATCATAAGGGATTGAACCTTTCAGGCCTAGTTCAGGGCAAAGATTCTTAGCTAGTGAGCTAAGTTTGCCGGGGAGAAGATTCAAGGAGTCTCGTAAGCGGAATAGAATCTTTGTATCAGAATATACTACTATCTCGTAAAGACGATGGTTCCTAACCAGAGGTTTGAATTTGTAATTCTTATGATGACATGCTAGATGCTTAAGTAATAGAATACCATCAAACCTAGAGAAATTGTGAAAGTAAATAGTTAAGGATGTTTTTTCATTTCTAACAATCGATACGATCTTTGACACCAAGTCATAAAGGACCTTAGTACTCCTTTCTTCAAAGGAATCGAATATTATTGAGTGGTCCTCGCTGAAATTAGTATAGATCAGACGATCGGTGATCTCTTCACCTGGACGAACCAACAAGAGACCCGCAGCATAAGGCTTATGCTCATTATTGATCAGTATTGTCTCGGTATCCGCAACAAGAAATGGTTTCAGCTCCTTACGAGATGCTTTGAGTGCAGTAATATGGCAGGGATAGCTACTACGCTTACTATTTCGGATCTCTCTTAATCTTATAGGTTCCATCTCACTCAATTCGGCTTCAAAGATTGATAAAAGCAGACGTTCTCTTTCATCTTCAGATAGGGAAGGACTATCACGCTTTTTACCGCTGGTGCTGTCTATATACACTCGGATTGTAAGTTTAGTTACTAAATCGGTGTCGTATATTTCACCGTATTTTTTAATACTATGATATATATGATCATAGACCACACGCTTCGGAATTAAATCATTATTCTCATAAGTCAAGGGGATAGCGCTACCTAGAGTAAATGTTATCTCCTCGAGCTTAGACTCATTTAAGGTATTGGATGGAGGATCGCCGTAAGATCGCTTTATGCTATAGATAATCGTAAACTTACCGTAACCAGATAGAATAGGGTAACAAAACTGGATTAAGAGATCCATCGTTGCAAGGCTGAGGAGAAATATTTCATTACATTGAGGGTAAGGCCTTTTGAAGTGATGAGTTGCAATAAGTAAACCCGGATGTGGTTCTTTCAATGTAGATTGTTCTATCTTACTAAACAGCCGATTCAACAACAAAACAGTTTCGCTTTGTCCGCTGTCAGTTGTGAATGATCTCATATTTCGAATATTATAAGTGGACACAGTAATGCGGGTATACTTCACCACCATTATGATAGAATCTCCTTCTGAAATTAGCCAACCGGATCTGGTGATATTGCAGATATTCTTCTAACGAGTCAGCAGAGTCTTTGCTTATAGCACGAACATACTCATAATAACTATCCCGTAAACCCCGCAGCCTTTCTTCATAACTTTTTTGAAGATTCTTATTTAGGGATGTTGGAATATCCATGTAAACATCAAACGCTTCTGGGGGAATTAGTAACCTTCCGCGACTACAATCTAGGAGAGGACTCCCTTTCTTAATGTCTTTAATGGCAAATATATTGAAATATAGAAAATCGAAAATAATTTGTAGGGGGGAGCATAAACTCTCAAAGGCTTTGATATATAAGTCTTTAATTTTAATGCAATTAGAAGAATTAGTGAGAAAATTATCATGCACAGTGTATATGGGCGTGTTATCATTACTTATAGAGTTGACTAGGCGCATAGCAATATAGGCATCCTTCTGATGGATGAAGTTAGCGAAGGTAGCCGTAAGGGTTTTCATACGATTTCGTTGTTCAGTTGGGACTCTCAGAGTAATCATACGCCTTTTTTTCTGAAGGCGATCATAGACCGATAACTTATGAGGCATAAAAATCATATAATCCTGTAGAGTATAATAATAAGGGATCTCATAGTAAACAGGGGCTTCACCCACTGAAACTATCCAGCTTGTATGGCGGATCAGCTTAATTAGGCTGTCCACGCCTTTATATTTATTTTCCCAATACTGAAAACACAGTTTGGATAAAAAGAATGCTTCCTTATACGTTATAAACCGAGAGAGGCCCTTGAACAGATCCTCGGCCGTACTATGTATAGTCTTACCATAGATAATTGGCATAAATATCTTTTTGACTACATCTCGAGTGAGATGCTCAAAAACTATACTTAATAGAAGTGTATTATTAGAAAGTTTCTCTCTCAAATATTCCTTAAGATCAGAAAGAAAGTAGAGATATATATCTTGGATTTTCTCATCCATGGGCGGGAAGAGATTTGTTCTCGCCGCCAGTTCCTCATTCAGCAAGAAGAAACTTAGGATTTGAAATGCACTGGCGGAGGCGTCTTGGGTAATAGGTATATTAGCTAGAATATCCCTATTCTCATTCTTGAGTGCAAAATATTTGGACAAAAATTGAAAGGGATTTTTTGCATTTCTAGCAAAAGAAAAGTTATCAAACTCCTTTTGCCTACTATTATACCACGATACAGCTTCCTTGTAGGAAGGAAATTTTTGATAATGGAAACCAACGGCAGCCTTAATAATAGAAAGATTGAATTCCGTGTTACCCTCAAAGATAATAAGACTTCGTACAAAATCACGTTCATGGAAATGAATGAAACCACTTCGGTATATTCTACCACGGAAGTCTAGAAAAGCAGGTAGATAGAAGGTATAACCAGCATAGGCCTTAGCCAGTTTGAGAACACGTTGTTCAAAAAATGCGATATTAATATCCCTGTTTAGGGATTTTAACAATTCTAGATATCGATATGATTTCGATATCACAGGATTTGAAATGTGAACCTCACGAAGTAAGGCACTAGCCTTAGCTATATTTACGGAACAAAGAAATTTGGGCTTTAAGAGCCCACACTCAACAAATTGATCTTCATTCTCAATAATATAGTCTAACCAAGAAGAGCTGTTAATCTTGAATTTTTGATCTTGGAGCTTATTCATAATTGTACACACCTCTTTCTGATCATATAAATAAATATTAAAATGGCGATTGTCACTTGAACTTAAAAGACTATACCTGTCCTGCATATAACCAAGAGGGTGGGTTAAATATCCACCCGATAGATCAGACAGGGAGATGCTCCTCGCAACATCTTTATTCTTAATCAACCTCCAATCTTTGGGTTTACATATCATTGGCAAGTTGAGCTTCATAGGAAGCTCTGAAATGCTAAAATTGCATACTGCAAATGAAGCATGCTTTTGATAATAAGAAGAACCCTTTTTAACAACTTGACTGTTCGGAGCATCAATTAAAACAATTAATTCTCTTTCTGTCATGAAACTAACTAAGTGACTACCAATTCGATACCTAATATCTCTAGATTTACCCTTTTTCCCGCTAGATTTCCCCTTTTTCCCGCCAGATACCGTATTACCATGATCAGAATCCCCAGAAACCATGTTACCATCATAAACTACACCAGAACCATCAGGTTCCTTAGAACCATCAGGAGAACCATCAGGTTCCTTAGAACCATCAGGTTCCTTAGAACCATCAGGTTCCTTATCTAGACACTCCATCTTCTTCTTTGGAGAACTAGAACTTAGAGATTTTAAGTATCTTGCATGATCACGTACATAACGATCAAGGGTATCAATTAATGTAGCAGTACGAATCATTGATTCATCTGTTGTTTTATTTTTACAATTACTATTAAATAAAACACTTAATACATGAACAATTAATGCTTCAATGGTATATTGACCAAACAATGAAATCAGGTCTTTCATTTCCTTATCTTCAGGTCTATTCAACATGGATATAAGAAATTCCTTGGCGTTTACACCATCCTTTTGAATCAACATATTAATTATTTTCGATGATTCCTTAAACATTGATTTTTCATCAAAATTCATAGTCATGTGTTCAATTCTATTCTGTAATTTCTCCAAGACAATATCAGACAACTGATCTTCTTTATGAATATCTAATAGATTAATTACAGAGTCCTTATATTCTTCTGTTTTCGTTGAATTCTTACAGTCTACCTTATTACTTGAAACTTTATCACTCAATCTACTATAATAATATTTCCAGAACTCAACTAGATCCGAATCCATTTGCGAACCTTTCCGAAGAAATTCGGAATGTATCCACTCACTGGTGTTTGACATTATTGTCTTATTCATGGTAGTTTTTGTTGTATAATTTAAGTAAATAATTAATTTAAATTTTAAAAGTGTTAACAACACCCTTCGAAAAGAAATCCCATTTCTATCCCGAGATTAGTGTAATACTCACTTGTAGATGATTGGTGTCATAATTTCTCACTGATCAGGTGTGATCCGTCTCATCCGTGTAAGAATTAGGAATGTATTTTCCAACTCGTGCCGGAATGGGCGTTATGGCAAAGAACAAGAAGAAAAGAAAAGGAGAAATTTGTCCAATAGTAACAAATGGTGCCTCCACAGGTTGACATCCGATCCAACCTAGTAGTAAGCAATCCGCCAAAAGCAAGGAAAAGATTCCTTGGTGAATCGGGCGAAAAGTTGAACTACGCACATACATACTTTTAAAAAAAGGTAAAGCCAAGAGACATATAAAAACTAGTGCTATTGCGGCTACACCTCCCGCTTTGTCAGGTATACTACGAAGAATGGCATAGATCGGTAGGAAATACCATTCCGGCACAATATGAGGCGGGGTGGACATCGGATTAGCAGGTATATAATTGTCGGGATGCCCCAAAACATTAGGAGCATAAAAAATCCAAATGGAAAAAAAGATAGCAAAAGCTACCCAACCTACTAGATCCTTTACATAAAAATAAGGGTAAAAAGAAATTTTATCTATCTCTGAATGTACACCCAATGGATTATTTGATCCATATTGATGCAATGCAGCCAGATGAAGAAGACTGGCGCCTACTAAAATAAAGGGGAGTAAATAATGAAGACTAAAAAAACGATTTAAGGTGGCATTGTCCACGGAGAAACCACCCCAAAGCCAAGTCACTATGCTATCTCCTACTACAGGTATGGCGCTAGCTAAGCTTGTAATTACTGTAGCTCCCCAAAAGCTCATCTGACCCCAAGGTAGTACGTATCCTATAAAAGCTGTTACAATCATTAATAGGAAGATTACAACTCCGAGACACCAAACAAATTCCCTAGGACTGCTATAACTCCCATAATATAGACCGCGAAAAATATGAAGGTAAACCACAATGAAAAACATACTTGCCCCATTAGCATGCATATAACGGAGCAACCAGCCCCCTTCAACATCTCTCATAATGTGTTCTACGCTGTTGAAAGCTAGATCCACATGAGGTGTGTAATGCATAGCTAAAAAAACTCCAGTCAAAATCTGAATGACTAAACAAATACCAGCTAACGAACCGAACCCCCACCAATAACTAAGATTGCTCGGCGTTGGATAATCTATCAAATGCTGATTAAGTGTAGAGGATATAGGTTGTTTAAGAAGAGAGAATCGAAGACCTTCTTCAAGGGGGCTAGGAACATTTTTGCCCCCTTGAAGAGAGAATCGCTGAAAAAGGGTTTTTTCATTAGGGCATTGGATATAACCCCCTCCTCCTCCTTCCTTATCGCTATCCCCTCCCCCCTTTTTTTCATCTTGATCTTTATCGCTATCCCCTCGTTCAAAAAGCTTAAAAAATAAGACAAATAGGTCAATGGATAAAATGATCCATTGTCCTACTAGGAAGAAGAGCTCCTTTTCCGTTAAAAAGAGAAGGGTATCAAAATGTAGTAAACTAAATAAAAATTGAAAAAGTAGGGCGTAATTTACATTCTCCTTCGATGATTCTAAAAATTTATATAAAAAATAAACGGTTAAGTAGGTAACGCCTACTATACATGTATATTGTATAGTAGACGTTAACCCCTTTTCTATATAAAAAAAAAGACAATTGGTTAAATAGCTTAAGAATAAAGTGTAAGCTAACTTTTTAAAGTCTTTATTATTATAACTTGGAGCGCTACTTATACTTATTCGGTTTATTAGAAATAACGCTGCAATAGTGAGCGCGCCGCTCAGCGGTGAAACAAAGAAGTTTTTTATTTCATTAAGATTACTTATTTGTATAATTGTGACAATTATACAAATAAAATACATTACTGTAGTGGAAATGAGTAATCTATTTCCACTCCTTAGTAAAAGGAGACAATAGAATATAAGAAGCGAGGCCTGTAGAACCAGGCTAAAATTTAGGAAGAACCCCCTTGCAAATAATAATAAAAGAAAATAAAAATCTAAATGATCAAAGGATGGAAACCATCGAGTTAAAACGTGGGGTGGGAAAGAGGGAGTACGATCAAAGTGGGGGAAGACTCGAGTTAAAACGTGGGGACTGAGAGCTAAAAAAGAGAGAAGAGTGAAGACTAATAAGGGCTTTGGCTCTATCCACGAAATAGAGGATAAAACTATAGAAAGGAAATCCCCTCCAATTTTTTGCTCTTGTAAAGAGGAAAGAATGCAGCCAAAAAAGGTAAATAGATAGAAAAGTGAGAAGACTACATTTTTGACCTTACTCTTTTTTTCACAAGGTGCGACAAATATCCAAATATAAATATATAGAAGAGCTGAAGCCCCACCTAGTACTAGGGTAAAAAACGTGAGTTCCTCTTTTGTAAGGAAGAATAATAGATCAATAATGACAAAAAGAAAAAATAATGAAAATTTATGAAGAAGGAAATATCTTTCGCCCGCGCTAAATAATAAAACTTTGATTTCAAAAAAGAAGAAGAATAGAAAAAGGAGACTCCACGAAAGCAAAAAAGCACAAAAGCTACCTAAAATTAGAAGGAATAAGGATTCTAGAACAATCATTTGCTTGAGAACTCGTCTTTCTTCCTTATCAGAGAGGGGCCCGAAGGCTGAGAATCCCGGTTACGCGATATACTATAGGAAATTTCTTTAGCGGGATCTGGTTCTGGTAATCAAGGTCTTTCCGAGGGAGAGAAAAAAAAGTGAGTCGAGTGATCGGCTGCTAAGGGACGAAGTCTCGATCGCAAAGAGAGAGGGACAAAGTCAAGTTACCCGAGCGGCTGGTAAGGTACGTAGGGCTAGGAGCAGTAGCTTTATCGGAAGAAAACTCTAGTAGACTAGCTTTACCGGAAGAAAACTTAAGTTTCTTTACGGGAGGGGAGTACGAACTTTCTTTACAGTCGTGTGTAATAGAATAGTAATAAGGGCTCTTAGTTGTTAGCTAGAACGTCGGTCTACCAAATGTCTACGGTTCCAATCCTTGTGAGCGTGAAAGTCTGCGAAGTGAGGAGTAGTTCATATTAGTCCACTAAATTTCTTCTATAGAGGTCTCATTCGGTCCAACAATGAGGAGTTGGTGCATTGCAGCAGGTTCGAGCCCTGAGGAAGCACTCTGCGGGGAAGGAGGAAGGCAGAAAGAGGGGACTGCGCGCTTTTCCCTTTCTCCCTATCTTCTTGGTGGAAAGACGTACTACCCCCAAGCACTTGGGGTCTTTATGGGCTCGGTAAGATGAGTACTTAAAAGCCAGGGCTTTTCGATATCTACCCTCAAGGTCAATTGTGCTAGCATCTCGGAAATCTCAGCGTTAGAAAGTTGCCAATTTGCCAAGGCTGGAGCCATTAGCTGATGGTTAAGGTTAAATACAGTGGACTCCTCCCTGTCCCCCTCATAAAGAGGGTTAATGCTGCCTCGTGGCGTTCTTGGCCATTGTAGGGTAAAGTCTCCCAAGCACCTCGTATGGTAAGCTAGGATTGGAAAAAGTAGGTAATGAAGGCGGAACTCACCATTTCAGCGTACCGTCCCTTCTTCTCACTAAGCCACTTCGTCCCTGCGTTTGAACGGAATTTTCTTTCAAGCCTTGCCCGAGAATCTTTGCTTGGGAGCACCTTGGTTTAAATCATACGCGAGCCCTAGAATAAAGAATTTTCCTGACTAAATGCGAAAGCTTTTCCTTCTGCTGGATTGAAAAATCATCCTTATTTCCCACCCAGTAAAAGAACTTACTTAAACTTAGTGCTTGCTCTACCTCGACCTACTTTGTCTAGGGAAGCAGAGTGAACTACAGGAATGGCTCGCGAGCAAGGCTATGCCCCTTACGATAAAGCACTTGAAAGCAGGAGTGACCTTCCCTTACTCTGACTATTAAGCCCAAGGCTTGCTTTTCTATTCCTTCCTTTTAGGACGGATTGAGTTAGATAGCGCTTACTCATTCGCTGGAAAGGCTAGTTACCTTCTCCTCATTCTCAAGCGCTTGCTACTGGATGGATTCTTCCCTTCCTCCAAGACCCGGAAAAGCCCTAGACCCCCGCCTAGGAAACTCGGCTTCATGCACGAGAATCGAAGGCCTACCCTCTTTGTCCTTTCTCCTTGACTATCTATAAGGGACTAGGGGTGCTTTCTTTCTCTATTCAATAAATGTCGGCCAAAAAAACACTAGGCTAGCCCGGGTGGCACTCCTCATAGCTACAGTTACTAATCTGGGGCACTGGCTTCAGAAGCAAGTTCAACCGGCTTCCTCAAAATCAGCCTTCCTTGACTACTTTTCTTTCTTCTCCTAGTTCGGATGGAACTCCTGATGAGACAATAGAAGAAAGCACTACTTCCAAAAAGTCTAGCAAGAAGTTCCTTGCCGCTTTCGTAATCCCGGGAATATACTTTGATTTTGACTTTTTAGATAACTAGGTAAACATTATGTTTACGATTCCGCGCATCTCCGGATAGACATATCATGGAATAGAAAGATTCGGGTTATCCCAGGAATAGGAGTAGGAGTTGATTCGTCTCGGGACCCCCCTACGGTTAGCTCTTATTTCCTTCTTCTTGCTTAGAGCTGAAACCCTTCTCAATGGCAATGTGAATTGGGCGAGAGAACTCTTTACTAGCGCCCGGTATAAGATCTTGACTCTTGGGATATTTTTAATGAAGCTGCAAAGTTGTTCGGGCAAAAGGCGAGGGATAGGTATGTTGGCAAGTACCTGAGTGTACGACGTGAACCAAAGAATTTAAGCGTCCACGTATTGGCTTCGATTCTGGCAGAAGCGGGATGGCACTTAATTGCGTAGATAGACAGAAAAGACTATCTTACTCCACCAATGCTTGGAAAAGGGATGTCATTACCTTGATTCCAAGCGATTTAGGCTTAGCCTATATTAGATGGCGTCGAAAAAGGGCTACTAAGAATCTAACAGAATATAAGAAAGAGAGAGAAGAAGGACAGACTAATAGTAAGAAAAGGACTGAGAGCTAGGAAAGCAGAGTAAGAGAGCTAGTACGAGAACCCGGAAGAAAAAGACTAAGAAAGATCGGAAGGAAGAGGAAAAAGACTTATTTAATAAGAAATGCAGATCAGAAGGAAGAGGAATTGGATGAAGAAGGAAAAAGACTTATTTAATAAGAAATGCGGATAGGATATGGCTAGCTCCATCACCTTTCGTCGTCACCTCTTTCTTTTTCTGACTTGGAAATGAACCCTACAAGGCTACCGGAAGACATTGCCACCTTGACTACCTTCATATTGAAATAGAAGATAGAGGTTTACCCGAAGAGAAAGGGAATAGAAGATAGAGGTTTACCCGAGAAGATAGAGGTTTACCCGAAGAGGAGAATGGTTGACTGACGCTCTTTTCACGACTCTGCAGCTATGCTATTGACTCATCTGCTGGGATGCTTGACTTGCTTTCATGCCTAGCTTTGGAGGCCATAGCATATAGCCCCGCTTCTTCTATTACCAGGCTACGAAAGAAGAAGGCGGTTCTCAGCTACGAAAGAAGAAGGCTAACTCTACACGGCACCAGCAGAACTCTTAGATCCCTTACTCACTAACTACTTTTCTAGCCTTCGGAAAGAGAGTCTTAGGGAGGGGATAAAAGAGAGATATTCTATCATAACCCTTACTCACTCATCCAGTTGACTGCCCTAGGCCTAGAACATTAATCTACAAGGGCACAATAGAACTACGTAAATGGCAGTAGCAGTAACTATTCATTCTGTAATAGTAGCGGGAGGAAATCCACGTATGCCAATATCCCTCCCTGTTCATTCCCATCAACCTGCCCGTCAAGCTCTTTCTTCGGCGGGGTCGAGGTCAAGGGCAAGAGGGAATGAAGTTGCAGTTAGCCGGTGCAGCTGTTCTCGTCTTTCAAAGCTGTTCCCGGATCGATGAAGCCGTCCATCCCGCCACTCAAACCAATCCTCGCTCTTAACGGTTTAAGCTCTGAAAGCTGTCTCTGGTTTCCAAGCAGTTAGCCGGTACTAGTGCACCCGTCAGTCAGTCCAACCTAACAATCTTTCCTCGCTTCTAACTTCCGAGCCGAGGGAGAATTCCTGCTAAGAATGAAGCTAATCCTTAACCGGTGTAGCTAATGCCCAGACGGTGCAGCCTCGCTCTGAAGCTACTGCTTTTAGTCCGGTTTTTCTTTCACTCCTAGTTCCTATCCGCGCAGTGAAAGTACTAACAAAGCAAGTACTCAAGTGAGAAGATCTCTTTACGAAGGTACTAACATAGCAAGCAGGAAAGGAATTGATAGAGCGTAAGGGAAGAGGCTGGGGAGACAGAGGAGGAAGGGAGAGGCTAGCCGACAGTGTTGCGTTAATCCCGTTGTAGCTTCCGCGCTTTCAGTCTAATATAATATATGTTTTTACCCGAAGATGGCATCAAACGCCAGGAAATGAAGCTTGTACGAAAGCCTCCCTCTTCCTTATCCTTAAGGAAACCTTTACTAAGAAAGCAAGGATTGAATGTGGCACCTTCGCTTAGCTTAGAACAAACCCTCGCTCTGAATTAGAGTTGATTCTGGCTTTTACAGGAGTAGCTCTTAGAACGAGGGATAACAAAGCGAAGTTGAAAGCAAAGTCCGATCTATCCTAGTTGCTTATCTCCGTCACCAAGAGGAGGGTTTGCACCATAAAGTAGTACAGATCCACCAGTCCCCTAAAAAAGATCAGTGTTTTGAGATCGTTCAACACAAGCAGAAGATCGAGCATTCGCATAGAAAAATGGTGATCAAATAAAGTCCGTTCGTGCGGGTAAAGCTACTACAATGAAGAGACACCCATGCCAGCTTCTTTCCGACCAGTCCTTACTCTCGACTTCAGGGTTCAATCTCTGGACAGAAAAAGAGCAGATAATGCCCCGGCAAATGCAAGCGTCTCATAGTTCACATTTTCTCGATTAAAACCTGCTGCTTAAAGATTGCTCCCACTCTGTAAATTTATTAGAAGACAATAGCTGTGGCATGCCCTGTTTACAGCTGCTTATCCTCTTCTTTCTTTCCATCATCTCAACCTCGCACCTAAGCATCACGTTCCTAGGGACAGAGACCTTCAAGCTCTAAGGCTATCATAGTACAGCCAGCATGGTTACATCTAACTGCCTACTGGGCAAGCTTCAACTTCAAAGTCACCTGATTTGGCACCAGCCAAAGGAGTAGGAGCAGCAGCTGGGGAACCACCATAACCATCCATGGGAGGAGCCCGTCACTTCTATTGATATTGAAATAGGACTGAAGCGAGGGAAGAAAGCTTTGGTAGCGACCCAAGCCTTTGTGCTGCTAGTGCTCTCCTTCTACCCAAAGAAGAATTACGCACATAAGGGACTACTAATAATGACGACGGAATCAGTCAAAAGAAAAAAGAAGGTCTACGAGCAAGTGAGTGAGCTAGTAAGCAAAGCGAGAGAAGTTGTCTCGTAGTTGACTTAGCTTACTCTGACTACCCCTTCCTTCTCTCTCTACTTGCTCCGGTCTTCGTCCACCTCACCCGAGATGAACTTGACCTCTGCTCGCCCTTCGGTCTTCTTAGAGTAAGATTAAGACTTCTTAGCCCAGGGCATGATCTGGGGGAGAAAGCAACTTGCTTTGCTGAAATGCCCCTGCCCTAACGCTTTTTGGGCTATCGGGCTGGGTCTTGCAGCAAGCAAATTACTTCCCCCCTCTTAGGCTAAGAGCAAACCCGCTCAATGCACTTTTTGAGCTATCTTGCTCGCTTTCTTACTCCTACTAGCTATCATTAGGATCCTCTGAAACTATCGCCTCTTCTCCGTCCTTACTTAAACTTAGTGCTTGCTCTACCTCGACCTACTTTGCCTGCTATCCGGGCGACAGCAGAAGGGTAACTCACAATTGCAAGCTCACACAAAATCGGTTTGTTTAGTTAACTGCCTCTTTTCACTAAAAGCTGAAAAAGACCAATCCTTTGAAACTACTTGAATAGTGAAATCCTTACCTATATAGAGAAATACATCTGCAATGATTCCTTTCAAGGAGTACCCAGGATCCATGGTCTGGGTATCCGCACTTATATCTAACTTCATAAGGATAGTATCCCTATATTCTATATCTTCATCTTCTTTTTCCTCTTCTTCCGAACCGCACTTTCGGATTAATGGAAAACAGAAGTAGGCCTCATGAATGTATCGAAAATAAAAGAGATTGGGGAAAAGATTTTTGACTTCGGGGTCAAAAGTGGTGGCTAAGAACAAATCCAGCAAAACGAAATTGATCACCCCCACAGGTGGAACTTTTATTCTACGTGACCAATTTTTCTTATCTTTATCTAATAACGGGCATTTCAAAAACGATATGACCAATTTGAAGATAAATTGATCCTTAATGAATTTTATTAATGTACGAATAAGTATGGGGCGTGGGATTTGAGTGAGAGTCTCAATGAAATTCATTCTTTCAACGCGCTCCACTCTACCTACAGACACTAACTGACTATAAAATTGGCTAGGATGCATACGAAATCCTTTTTCTTGTTCAGAAAAGACGGATGAATTTCTATGAAAATACTTATTAAACATTACACCTAGCGCTGTCAAAACAAGATGATCCCTTAGAGAGGGAATTACTACATATTGAATCTGAACCTCCCTCGTAGAAGAGTGATTACGAATAAAATATGGCAAGGAGTCACGAAAATAACATTCGTCAAAATACGAACACTTGTAAGGGCCATGGCGAAAAAAAGTCATAGAAGAATTAGTAATATACGTAGGATAAGTTGTATTCCCATATACCAAGCCATATTTCTTCACCTCATCCTCGGTGGGGTCCATAATGATTCTTAGACTTTCTAAAGAGAAGCTTTTCTTTCTTATAGACTGCTCCAGATCCTTATACTCCATTATATCAAATCCAGGCGAATTCTTCTTAAAGAAGAGATTCCTGAGTTCCAGACAAAGCTGTTCCGTCGAACATGAATACTTCTTCGAAATAGTAGAAAAACTACGAGACCCAAGTTTACCATGTAAATTCATCCTCAGACATTCTAGCTTAGAATGAAATTGATCGAACCGAGATAAAGGCATTTTCTTTATTCTTATCTTCATTTTTCTTTCTTCCACAATCTCTATCATATCATGTTGATGAAACCGTCTGGATCTAGGAATATTATCCTATCCATGAAAGATACTCCCCTCCCTCCCGGACTAAGATTGATTAACGTTCCTAGTAAGCCCTTATCTACTAATAGCTTATGAAAGCTATCAACAAGATCAGATCCGTCTTTAACAACAAGATCAGATCCGTCTTTAACTGAGAAGGAACCGCAGAATAAGGACCTGGTATATGAATGCCCTGTAAGGCTCTCTTTGAAAGCCCGATCCAGTTCGGATAAATAGAAGTCAATTAAAAGAAAGGAAAGTTGGCAGCAGGGTACTATACCTTTCTCATTCATAGGAAATGACTTCCCAGGAACTCCCAAAATTGGCATCTTTAAAAAAGAAGAAAAGAGATTTATCATATATGAATCTTCCACTATTAATGAAAGTTTATGAAGAAGAAGATCGTGTTTTATGATAGGACCCGAGGATCTTATATCAAAAAGATAAAGCTTAGAAACTTGACCCCAACTACTAATTATACTATGAGTCTCCTTAGAAGTAGCGGGAAATTGATAGGCATCTGGAAGTGAACTCTGAAGAAAGTTCTTCAATAAAGTGAAGAGAGCCATATGAACCAGCTCCTCCGCGGGAATGAAGTCAAAACAAAGGGAAGAATATGGAACATTCTGCTTGCAATGAAATGATGAAATGCTACTAAGAGAATTCCGAATGGGGTAATCTGGATCAAATTCTTTCCAATGAACATTGGTAAAAAGAAAAGAACCACATTCTATTGAACTTTGAATAGAACTTATATCGGAATAGGAAATAGAAGCATATTTCGTTTCTCGGAATGTCTGATACTCGACCAGGGCCTGGGAAGAAAGGTTAAATCTATTCAGGGCCTGGGAAGAAATGTAAAGTAGTTTATTCATTGAAAAAGACAATATACTCTATTCCTTCCTAAGGTCAGGAATAGCGGACTTAGAGGCGTTATCTTATCTTTAAAACTTCAATTTAAATAAAGAAAGGCTTCTATAAAGCGTTTTAACGAGAGTTTAAAAAAAAAAAAAGAGGTCTTCGTCTTCAGTAGGCTAGGTAGCAGAGTTTACATCATAGAAATAGAGGGATTCACCATAAGGAATATAAGTATCAACATGGCCTCCATAGTATCCACGGCGAATGAAAGCGTCTTCGTTCCGATTAGGGATATGGATAGGAAAAGTCTTGGGATCATAATAATTAGTTCGGAATATATGGAGGGCTAGCGCCGACAAGGTTAATTTACTAGTGATTTCAACAAAGTATTCTTTATGATAAATCTCTTGTGCAAAATGCACTACACCACATAATAGCAGGATGTCCTGCTTCAAATAGGATGTTATTTCATCTCTGTAAGGGATAAGATCTGTAACTTTTTATTTATCAAATGGAATGGGGAATGATCCTTTTGTACCTAATTCAGGGCAGAGATTTGTGGATAAGGCATCAAGAGAACCTGGGAGCAATAGAAGGCTATCCCTTAGATTGAATAGGGGCTTATTAGAAGAACTATAGATGGATATCTCATAGAGATGATTGTTTCTCACAAGAGGTTTTAACTTATACTTAGCAGATTGTGATAAATATTGAAATAATAGAATACCATCGAATCGTGAGAAGTTATGAAAGTAGACCGATTTAATATCAGGGTTTTTTCTAACAACCACTACTAAACGGTCTATAAAATCTGACAACATCTTTTTGCTCCTGGATTCAAATGAATCAAATACCACCGGGGGGTAATCCTCACTGTAATACGTTTCAATACGATTAACATCAGATGAAGAAACAACATTATCTGGATAAACAATTAAAAAGCCAACTGCATAAGGGATATGAAGATCATTTATTAATACTGTTTCAATATCGGACACAATGAAGGGCAGCCGTCCCTTTTTTCGAGGGGTAAGGGAAGTAATAAACTTAGGATAAGTACGCTTACGGAGATTTATTGATTTGGTATCATTGTAATTTGAATACTCACCACCGCTAATCTGATCAAAAATAAAGCTTCTAAACTCTTCACCTGATAGCTTTTGAATAGACATATTATCTAAATAGTTAGCAGTTTCATTTTTATTGAATTTTTGAGTACGGGAAGCAGGATCACTAGTAAGAAGACCTTCTACATTAGTGGAATAAATATAGATTCTTAGGATAATACCTATCAGGATATAATCATCATATTATTTAGCCTTATCAATAATCTGACTAGAAACTTGAGATAATATAGGTTTCACTATGGAATTTTCTTTAAATATGATAGATTTTCCAAGTGTAAAGATGAGAAACTCATTGGTTGGTTTACCCATATTATCGACTTTTCTTAGTCTATAACTAATGGTGAATTTGATATAATCTTCTTTTATTGGATATACGTTTTCGTATAACATATGCAAAATTCTTAATAAGATAACATCTATGTATGTAAATTTTAATGGTGGATCCAAATCAACGCTGACAATGATCAAACCCCGGTATGGTTCTTGGATTTTATATGATGTCTCATTCATGAAGTGTGACTCCAATAAGAAATTGAGAAATTCTTGATTTTTAAGGGATGAAAGCAAGCTGTTTAGCAAGTTTTGATTATTAGAAGGCATTTTGGAAGAGATTATGATTCAAGTTCTACCAAGTAAGTGGCCTCTTATTCATCAGTAGGAGTGGCAGTCGCAAAGTAAATGCTTTTTGCTCACCCGGCGAAGATAGCTGCAATCGAGCATAGATTTCAACTCAAGAGTGAACGAGATCTATCCCACCTCCAACTCCAATGGAAACTCCTAGTCTTAAGCTTGACCTATCTAGCTTCAATCGAGATAGCACTTCACTAGTAGCCACAAAGGGCGAAGGAAAGCTGGATGAAAGTGATCCTAATGGAGCACCTTTTTTTTTGTTCCAGCCTACGGTGGCTTCCCTTATACTGAAGTAACCGGAGATATTGTACTTTCGATAAATGCTCAACGGTAAGTGTTCAAGACTCCTTGGAGCTGCTAAGGTCCGGACCCAATCACTGCTTCTAAAGTTGCTTTTGAAGCCCTTGCCAAATATTTCAAGTTGAGGACCGACCCGAAGCTTTATCTGATCTGCTCCACTTGGTCGATGAACTCTTCCTGCTTCCTCCCTTGGTGAATAAGTCAAAAACCTTGCTTGTTACGACTCCCGGAATTTCTTCGTCTTCTGAGCCATTCTAAAGGCACCCATCGCCTGCCCCTGGTGAGCTCCGTAGGGTATTTTCTCTCCAATTGCTTTCTCTTTCTTCTTCGCTTCTTCCGTCCTTTCGTTCTCATCGTCCCCTCTTTCAGACTTTCGCTTGAAAGCCCTAATCTCGAGCCCCGTCATCAATAGGCCCGTATCCCCGCTTTGCTTTGGCCTATATACGATAGCCTACCCTTCTCTTTCTCGTTATCGGTCAATCGACTAGTGCTACCCGAACAAGAGTCAGGGAGGCCTTTAAGGCGTATAGTGGGTAAAGGGGTAAGGTAAGGCTCTTTTCTTCGGCCTTGGTTAAATTCGAGGAAGTGGACGACCCGAAATAGAGGTTATCCTTCTAGGGTAAGAAAGGAAGTTCCCTGGAATCGTTCTGCTTTCTCCCCTGTCTCATCCGTTCCTTGCATCTTGTTGGGAAGGGTCTATTATAAAAGGGGTTCTTCCGACAAAAGCTTAGTCTGGCAAATTGGTCGAGGTGAATTACATCCATCCTCTCCTGGGAATGAGTGATACACAGATCAACCAACAACAATAGTGAAAGTCTGAGCTTTAAGCCATTATGCCAGAAAAGAAAGTACGCAGCAAAGCTCTACTTACTTGAATACCAATCGTGCCGATCATCTCTTCTCGAAACAAGAGAGATATAGGAGCTAGGAACACCTACGGCCAACTTCCTTATAAGCGGTGAATCCTACTTCTTTCCCAATAACTAGAGCATTATAATATCTAATCTGTAAACAAAGGGAAAAGATTAGAATCCATACATTTAAAAGATTCAAGGCTCTTCCTTTCACACCGTGGCAACTGCAATCAGAGCCCTACAAAAGTAACCTTTGCCAGTGGGGCAAAAGTCTTCTCAGCCAAGAGTGAGTCTGAATTTCCCTCAATAGTGGTCTTGCTTTGATCCCACCAGTGGAGCAGGAAGAGGTTTGGAACCCTGTATCGTCCTCAGTTGCATCTCTGGTATCAGCATATTCTTTACCTCCATCGCTACCCTATTTCGCCACTGATCCCGACACCAATCCGGCATATATATAGAAATTTAAGGTTCCCTCACTCCGGCCTATCCGACGAAGTTACTCCCGTAGAAGACAGAAAAATTTACAGTAGAAGATCTTGCTCCTTTCTCTTTCATGACCCCTTTCACCTCAGCAGCTGGTACCCCAATCATCTTCGACAGTTGCCTTCGTGGGGACGTCCTCTTACTATACCAGTATACTTTGTCTTGCTACGGGAGAGGGATCTTGAGCAGGATCTGATATTCTTCCACGGGCGGAGTCATGTCATATGGTCCGAAAGTAAAACATCGGTACGCAGGGTCCCAAAAGTGGAGCATAGCTCTCAACATAGGAACATCCACGGGTGTGAACATCAGATAGGCTATTTGGGCTCTATCTTTGAGCGAACACTTCTTTTTTTGCGTGAGACAAGTTCAACCACTTTCTTTCTGGCAACTGAGGGAGGCAATCGCCTTTTTCGTTCTGGACTCTTTCGCATTCGACAATAACTCCTACTCCTGCCCGGCTTGGTATTGCACAGTCGGTCCAGCATGAGTGGATCTAGCAGTATGAATATCCCGAGTCGAGTAAGAAGACGAGGAGTAGTATCATCAGTGGATGAGAGAAACTTTTTATTGAGGAGGCGTGTACGAGCCCAAAAGTCTGAAAGTGCATTGAGCTCTCTTGCTCCACATCGAAAAAATAGCGATAGCCAAAGTGATCTGATAAAGGAAGGATTAGCCAGTTGAAAAGTAAGCATTCGATACCTCATCATCCTCTTGCGCAGCAAGGCCCATTGAGAGAAGAAAAGAAGGTTCAGCTTCTTCAAGACATTCCAAAGTCCCAACAGAAGAGATGGGAAATACCTAAAAAGCGGCTCTTTGCAGAAGTGAAAGTGGTAAATGCTCCCCACATCTCATATGAGTACCAACTTCTTCGGACACCTGTAAGCTAAGTAGCTATTCCAGCTGATCTAACTCCAGATGATCCAGCAAAAAAGAGAATAGAGTCAGTGTTCCGTGAGTCTAAGCATTTCTTCCTCCCCGACATAGATCCATATCCATGTCAACAGCTAGGAAAGGGCAAGAGAAAGATCTCTTTCTTCTTCAATGGCAGCAATCTTCCTTCTTTCAAGGGCCGCTTCAAGCATCTCTTCAGGCTTTGTTGAACCTGGGGAATCAGGAGCAGTAAAAAAACAAAGGTTTGTACGTAATACCACTTCCTAGAGATAGATGAGTAGCAGTCTTTTATGTGGATAAATTCTTTCATTTTTCTCATAAAAAATTGTCTTTATCTTCGGGAAATGATCAAAAATCTCTTCTATAGTCAAGGTGTAATGAAATTGGGCTGCTAGGCTCGGTTTGGTTTACTCTTCTTACCTTTCTTATACAAGGAGAATCGCCCTACTAGTCTTCCACGCCAACATCCTTATCTTTTGCCACCCTCTAATCCAAAGATTTTGAGTGTGGGAGCTGGATAGGATCGTTGGGAAAGTGCTTTGTAAGTGAAGTGAGTTGAATCAAGCAGAGTTGCTTTCTAATTCCCTGGCAGATGCCTAGGTAAAGGGTGCTTTCGCTCTTCTCTTGTTCAATTTCTTACGGGTTAATTTCCGAATTTGCTTTGAGACCACTAGGTTTCAGTTAGTCCGTTCCTGTCCAATCTCAGTTGTTTATGGTTGAATAAGGGGCGCCAAATCCACTATTTCGTTTGAGGGGTCAGAAAGCCCGTGTTTTTCTACAACGTAATGTTGTAGAAAAATAGTATCAAAACAACCAGAAAATGGTAAGAAAAAGGCTCGCACAACGAACAAATCCGCGTTGGACGGGCCAAGCAAGAAGTCAATTCAGTAAGTAAGTATAGCCTAGTTAACCACTGTAGAGCCCATTGATCGAACTTTAACAACTCTACCCACTTCTCTCACCTTTCTTTCCGCGAGTGCTCAGAGTCGATTCATAACGAGTCATAACGAGGCGGCGTCGTGTGTTACTCTCTATCTAGAAACGTTTGATTCACTACGCTTACACGCGGGCGCTTTCCCATTAATAAGCTTGAAGTTCGTGTAAGAATACTGTTCTAATCTAAGGCATCCAATAAAGACGGATAACCATCCTACTTATGTCACTAATACTTACCGGGGCCTTTTGAAACCACTTAAACACTTGTACTTACACACACTTTAAATACTTGTGCTTCTTGTCCTTACACTTTCTAAAAGGCCACCCCCCTTGAACTAAACCTGCTCCTAGGCATTCTTTCTCCGCCTGTCCGCTCCCTTGACCTTTTACATAAGAGTAAGAATAAGCATTAGGCCTTAAGGCACTTGCAATC
The DNA here is from genome assembly GCA_948330635.1 of Euphorbia biselegans. Lineage (NCBI taxonomy): Eukaryota > Viridiplantae > Streptophyta > Magnoliopsida > Malpighiales > Euphorbiaceae > Euphorbia > Euphorbia biselegans. Next base: position 35,385 of record CAOJCO011537599.1, on the reverse strand, counting down.
GATCTTAAGTTAAGATGAAGTGTTCAAGATCAACTGCTAAAAGGGGCAGCTCACGGAAAGAATTGCAATGGATCTTGTGCTTCTTGCAATTGATCTTCAATATCGATTGGTGCTCAGGATCGACTGTAACATCAAGTGTGAAAAGGCCCAATCGAATTGACATTGTCTGACTTGCATCTGAGTCAGACCCATTATTGACAGTCTGTGGACTAGCGAACGAGAGCTTGAAGGTCAATCCTGCTCGCTTCAGTCCTCATCTCCATTCCACTTCCCATTTGCACGCTGATTGCCCTGTCAAATAGTTTTTGCCTTGCACGTATATTGATCAGAAAATGGAAGGTTCTCACCTTACTGATCTATGGACTGGTGTTTTTTCCGAGTGTGCGCTGCCGGAGGTCATTTGCTTTTTTACCCAAGTGGAAGATAAAGTCAACCCTGCCCCTTCCCCAGTCATTCTAGCAGAAAGTTTCCGATCACTTCATTTTTCTAGAATCGGTGGGGTTCGTAGGATGCGCACAGCTTTTATGCCTATGGATGTTAGGACCTCAGCCGCACTTTCGATTCCCCGATGGGAAGTTCACGTCGCCCATTTTCAATGCCAGCAATCCACTAAGGGAATTCGCATTGGCTAATTGGGATGTTGAGTCCCGCACTGTGGATTTTATTCTTCCAAAACTGAACTGGACGGATGAGAAAATAGTCTGGAGAGCACCATGGATGGCACAAGTACCAGTCCTGTGCCGTTGCGTGGATTACCCCAGGGTCCTTCTTCTTATTATCTTCTATTCTATTAGTAGAAGACCTACTACCTCACCTCACTGGAAGAAATTCTTCTATCTGACATTGAGCGGCATCCTCATCACTTATTACATTCTCTGTTCTGAGTCTTGTGCTAGTGGGTGGGTTGTCTGACTTGAGGCTAACAAGGGGCTTAGTTCAGGTACCACACGCTTTAATTAGCAAGCAGAGTGCTAAGGCTGGTAGCAGAGCCAGCTGTTGGTAGGCCTCTGGTGCGGGACCGTTATCCTTTCCATTACCTGCTGCCCCCTCCCAATAAGACGTCTTTCTCAACCCCCCCCTGTCGACTTGGCACAAGCCAAGAAAGGATCCTTGTCCTATACGGGATTCGAAAACCCGGTTGATCCTATTCTCTGCATGAATGAGCACGTTCTCCTGTAATAACAAAAGCTACCGTGGCGTGCTTACTATGATTGCCCTGTGAGGCCAGTTCCCTGCAGTAAGATGGAATAGAAAGAGAAGGGCACATTCCATCAAGGTAGAACCGGGCGGAATAAAAACTGCTACTTGCTCTTAGTGGGAAGCAAGGCTATTCGTCGGAACAACTCAATCTTCTTACTTCACCACTCTTCCTTGTCTTCTTTGGTAAGCAGCCATTTTATACAATATTCAATGCACAAGGGGAATTGCTCTAGGGTGAAGTACTCCATCTCTCCGTACAGCACGACCGATTTAGAATTTCTTTTTTTTGTTCACTGCGTCTTCTTTCCTCAATGGATACCGACTAGATCTCTAGAATTCATTAATGGAGCATCGGTTTTGTACCTGCACCTATTAGATATCGCTCTTGACTCAATCAATAGATATAGCACTAGCTAGTAAAGAGGAATCCATCAATCACGCACAATCCAGTAAATAGAGTACGAGAGTTGCTCACACCCGGCTGTCTCTGTCCAAAGCTATTGAATCAATCTCCAATCTCTGCTCTTTCAAATCGCTCTGTCCAGGTTGGGCCTACGCTTATCAAAAATTCAAAATTGACTGGTTCGCTACTACAGGAGAGGGGCGTTAGCGCCGTACTCATCCCGCTCTCATTACAGACTGCGCTACGTCTTCAAATGCTCCGCACCTTGGCTGAGACTGAACTCCCTTTTCCCGAGTCACTCCTTAGCCGTCCCTTTGCTTCAAGATTCCCTGCGACTACCGGACCAAAAGACGTGGAAGAAAGCAATCTTGATGAAAGGTCTAGGCTCCACTCCAAGTAATCTCGCTACACCGCCTCTTTCTTTTCTACACCATTGAAAGGCTGGACTTGCTTACGCAAGAGCACGAGATAAAGACTTCAAAGTTCACCTTCGCCTACCTGAGAAAGAGCAAGACACCTTCCACTCGAAAGAGGACGGATTTTCCCCTCACCCGAACAAAAACCTTTTTCTACGCCTATTACGTGAGTGAACACCCGGTAAAATGGATTTAGGAAAGCACGTGCCATCCTCACCTTAATTAAGAAAGATCAGGCGGGAAGAATAGGACCAGCTATTGAAAAATTGACGTAGAAAGAGGCATTCAAGAAGCTGCGATTGCTCTTGTCGACTCTTCATGGCATGGTTGGCCGGGAATTAGAACAAAAGGAGTAAGCGGTCCTCTCACTTGGTCAGCTCTTGGCCAATCTCTGCATTCGAGCGATTCGCGCCATCCTTGGTTCTGGCTCTAGTTGTCGGACTAGGAGCAGCTATATCATCCGCAGCAGATCTTATAGAAAAAGAAGCTTTTGATGCTTTTGGACGTCTTTCCTTGGGGCTATAAGCATCAATCTTGCCTTGGTGTTGACCCGGTAGACGAGGCTTTCTCTGTTCACGACTCCGGTGATATTGAATCAGCCCTTTCGCTTTAGCTGGGCACTAGGATGTGAAGCTGTAAACAAAGAGTCTCTTGTCCCTTGTTAGACTGCTCTGGCTCGGTACTGTGTCGATTGGGGCTGAGGGTTGTTCCATCCACGAAGATATGCCGACATTTGCTATTGGGTAGTCCCTCGATTTCGAGTCGGAGATTGCTGGGTGTGCGCTTCTAGCTCGTACATTACAAAAAGTATGCTGACGACAGGATCGGATGCCCTTGGGCCGTTCAACCATCAAGACAGAAGCAAGCCTTTGACCGGATTTACATCTTTCTGTTCAAATTCAACCGGCATACTGAAATCGATTGCACAAAGGGTCTTCTATTTTGTTTAAAAAAAGACTTCGTTGACAAATCTATTGGTTACATAAAGCGTACTTCCTTTCCTCCGGGGGTTACCCACTTCTACTTACGCTGATTCCAAAGCTTCTCCCATTCCTCAAAGCCCGGCAGAAAAGTCAACCCCTCCTTCGGTCGATTCATGAGCTGCCAAAAGCGAACTCTACGCTTGGTAGCTACCGGAAGTTGCTTCGCTACCTAACTCGTTTAAATCAACCTATTCCATGGATCATTCCCTTGTTTACGAAAGAGGGCTGGCTATTCAAAGCATCGAGAAAGAGGAGTGGAAAAACGACCTTCCCAGTCCATAAGGACTATACCTATTTGGTTGATTCTTGCCTTGGGCAGAACTCTCATCATCCCGGGACTCGTTCCTACCTTCAAAAGAGACTATCACAACATATTTACGCAAAAAGATACTAGAACCTACAAAGACGATCGGGAATGGGTTAACTAACGAAAGAAAGATGGAATATGATGAAGAAACATACAATATCCAATGAGATGAATGCAAGAGATAGAAAGGCCTGCTGACCCTATCCTTCTTCCATACTCACAACGAGTCCATTGTGCTTACGAACGAGTGGAGCGTCTTCAATGCGAGTTGTGCGTGGAGTTTCGCCTAAACAGTTAAGTTAAATAGTGGCGTTTGTTGTTTTCGAGCCCCCCCTGCCTTCGGAAAGGATACTCCTAAGGGTACCTTTGTTCTCCATAGGCGTCTGAAGGGGGAGTGGAGTGAAGGCATTCTCTTGGGAGAATCCCGCCAGCTTACTATACTAAGAGAAGAAGCCAACCTACCAAGATGGCCATAGAGAGAAGGCGCTCAAATCTCAGTCTTAGCACTCGGACAGGCTGAGGAGAACGTCAGCTGACAACCAAGCATGTAATAGCTCATGGTCTAATCTTACACCTTCCTACCTCTTCTTGCTGACTGAGAGCTTTGTGCCAGATAGGACTTAGAGAAAGATTGTGAACGTGGGTAAGAGAGTTCTCCGCCTCTTCTTGCTAAAGCACATACTTCCTTAGCTGGCAATCAGCTAGCCGAAAGCTTGCTTGAAAGACTCACTTCTCCATCTGCACAGCCGAAAGCTTGCTTGAAAGACTCACTTCTTTTATCCCCTCTCTTCCTTTAAAGAGTTCGTAAAGACAGAACCTGCGAAAAAGAGTTACCTCACGAAACTAGCTATGGTAACTGCACTCCCGCTTTAGTCTTTCTGATACCCTTCCCCGTAAGCAAGGTTGGCCTCTTTTCCTCGAGTCAGTATTCGGATCTGTCTCCTGGCTCTAGTTTAAGGGTAGTTTAGTACTTTTTCGGATAAGAGGAATTTCTTAGCTCGGAAGAGGAAGGGAAAGTGAGTTGCAAGATTTCAAAGAAGAACTGAATTTACGGGAAAAAGACCGGGAAAACGAAACTTTGAATAACTTCATTTCCTCTCTTCCCGAGAGAAGAGGCAGACTTACCTTATTAGGAGAAAGAAGGCTAGGGATAGAGGCAAGAGCAGTTTTCTTAGATATGCTCTGATAAGATTTAACCATCTAAAAGTTTGATCTATGGCAACCTCTAATAGCAATGAATCTTTGTGATTCAGGTAACCGGGGGCGACTGAACAGCCACCTGGGGCGGTCACCACGGCCGCTGCCCACCGTTGGAACCTCTAGACTTGGTTGGCAATGGTTACCATAAGTGGGAGAGCCGTTCTCTGTATAAAGTAGAAAATTCCTGGGGATTTTCTCTAATCATTAATTACCATAGCTCCTCCGCCTTGGCTGAGGATCTTGGAAGGTCTTCGGATGATCGCTGGACTCCTTAGTAAGGTCCTGTTGATCATCCTGGATGGTCTAACCAAGGAGATGTGCATTGCATCGTACCTGTTGGCTAAACGGATAATTCACCTGTACAGGTCATCAGGAGTTCTGTTCCTTGCACTGTATTTAAAGCAGTGTGCTTTTCACGACCTGGAGGGGAGGTATACACCCTGTTACAAGGGATTAGTACGTTCCCGTGTCTTTGACGGGGTCCGGCCTACCCAGGATCATCCCGGCCGGAGATAAATCCTGTCTAGGTCAAAAAAAGGAGACTTTACTCATAAAATTCTACCTATCGGCCTTTTCCCTAGGTAAATGGATCCTGTTAGGTAAGAAGATTAATAGGAGTCTCTTGAATGGAAGAACAGCAAGAGAGAGGGCTAAGAGTGATGTCCGACTTTCCGTAATCCTAACTTCAGTGAGCAGACGATTTGCTTCTAGTTAGAGAAGGACTTAGACCTACCGGTAACCGGCTTCGCGGGCCCATTTAGGTCCACACATGGCTAAGCTCCTGGTGCGGTGGCCTATCGTCAACTAACTAACTAGAAAAAAGAAAGTCTTTTCTTTATATATGATATATCTTCGGTTAGAATAGAGATAAAGTAGTTTACCAATGATCCGGAAAGGAACGGGAGTACTTGGGCATTGCTTGGGTCTCCTGATAGGGTTGAGATAAATCTTCTGTTACGGCACAGTCAGACAGGTTTATACCAGCTCACGAGCAGAATCTTTGAATCATATGAAAGAAAGTGACTAATTGGGTGAGATGTACAGGTGCGCTTAGCTTTCTCAATGGCACAGCAAAAGCTTAATATTTCGGGTTGGGATATCATAGGAACATGGGGGCACTATAGAAAGGTTAGCCAATTGAACTCCCGATGCTACGTCAAAAGCATGAATTTTAGCTGTCGAATGAGACTACTAAATGTAGAAATGAAAACCTACTGGCTACCCGAAAGAAAGCTCCGTACATAGAAGCTTTCCGTGTTTTATCAATCAGTCTTGCCCCACTGCAAAATAGTTAGCTCAGACAGCCGATAGAGCTCTTCCAGGCTTACTTACCACCACAAAGAACTTGAGACTTTGAACCGATATAGTGGTGAGGACGCAGCGATTGGAGCGGGCAATAGGCCCGCATATGCCCGAGGAGGCTACTACGCTCACCGCGCACTTGAATCAATCACCACCTGAGCTTCGCTACCGCTTCGCCCAGCTCCTACGCCTACCACGAGAATCATCACGTGGCTGCTAAAGCAAGCTAAGCTTCACACGGCCCCGAGGAAGCCAAAAGACCTTCTCCTTTCTCCTTTCAGTCGAGTAACTTCTTTCCCAAAACACCACTTCATTAGGACTAATCCGCCACTGCTCTTTCTTAGTTTCCACTAGCGGCATACCAAAACAAACGAATTACGAAATGCGGCTTACTTACCAGTAGGTAATATCTAAGTTAGGCCTCAAACTTATCCTCATGCCGTGGGGCAGAGGAGATCAATATTCATGGCCACCTTCAACCTAGGTATTTCTAAAGCTTACCTTGAGCCTTGATCCACTTTTTTTACTTCTTTATATACGAAAGTGCCTTCCAAATGAAAGTCAAGCTTTCAATCAAACTGCCCTTCTACCCAGTCGCTAAAGCCCTCAACACTTTACAATAGGGAGTGATAGATTGATTCAATCCAGCCACCGACTCCCCCGTGGCTACTTTGTTACGACTTTCTTATCTTAGTGGTCTGAGCTTGGGTGAGTCTCTTTCAGACCGGCACGCGGTTACTCCCCTTCGACCGTAAGAAGATCCTTTGACACGTTGTCTTCTTTGTCGTCCAAGAACTTTATCTTTCTCACTCCTTTAGACTAAAAGCGAGTAGGCCTTCTTCACTTATGGCATTTCCCTATATCTGTCTTTCTTTCCATTCTTCGCGATAGGAGATGCAATACCAGTGCTGCTGGATTGGGGAAAAGCCTAACTCTGTTCTTGCCTGTATGAAAGCGTAACTAGTGTTAGCTCTTTTGAAGGGAATAAGCCACCTAATTCCTTTCCCTACGTAATATCAATTTTCATTGGAAGGTAGTCCTAAGGTAAGGAAGGTGTCAGCGAGTCACGCAAAGCCTGTCAGCAAGTCAGTCAGAGCTAGATTTTACCTTTTTTCTCTTTACCTTGATTCCAGCCAGTAGTATCCATTTCCAGCTGTAGGTGCTTTTATTCTATGAGCTGAGGAAAGGAAAGAATCTTTGTCTATGATCGACCAATTAACCTTCAGGAGAAGATAGCACGTTTTCTCCTTTCCCTAAGCCTATGGTTCAATCCGAAAGGGGTAAGTAAATCTACTTCGTTTTGTGCCGGATTGCAGCAAATTGGTATGAGCATTTGCTTTACACTGGAAATTTCTTGCTTAAATCTTCTTCCCGGAAGCGTCAGGAAGCTACTTTCTCGCAGATGGTCTCAGCGCTAAGATAAAAGAGCCAACCGGCACTCTGTCATCTAAATCTGGATCTCCTACCTGTTCCGAGACAAAAAGGGAATTCAGTAATCCTAAGCGAGGAGGAGAAAGAATCACTACCAGCTAAGATGTAACTAAATTCCAACCTCGCCCTCGGCAGCGCCAGTGTTTTTAACTAGGTTCACAGGGATTGAAGTCTGCGGACTATCAAGGGCAAGACCAAACAAAAAAGATGATTGAGACTAACTTCCGTATTCAGGCTTCCTAATCTAACTGCCTCCTCGGCTTGGCGGCTTTGTCTGTCTTGGTTGACCTTACGGCCGAGCGCCCTGAAGACGACCTCTTCGAACCTGATATATAGCTGGAAAATCAGGGGAGTGTGTTAAGCAAAGACTTAGTACACAGCTTACCCTAGGATGCATGATAGCGTCATATACTGACTATGCTCGAAAGAGGGAGGATAAAGATCTTTTTTTTTGAGAAGTGATCGATACAAAACAAAAAGCAGGTGGGGTCAAAGCGTAATCCGATCTTGTGTCTACTATTCCCACGCCCTCACTCCCTGGCCTTTCATCATGAGGACTAGTCTTGCTTTGGTGCCCTAGTTTGGCTCGCATTCGACTGGATAGCTACTGGCTTTTAACCCGGTACCTTTTATCCCCCTTCTGCTCTGGCTTGCGGGCAGACAGACCAAAACTTCTGACCCAGACGTGGGCTAAGGCTAATGGTTATGACACGACAAAAAAAGGCGAAAACAGAGCTAAAAATGGCCTAGAGAAGCTACCTTAATCCACTTGCTCGGCTCTTTCGGGTATGACGCTTACGGAAAGCCTGGACCAAGGATTGATCTTGCCGCTCTATAGAGGAACTAGCATAACAGACATGACTTAGACAAGCAAGACAACTCTTAATCACTCGTCCTCTTTTTGACTACAAAGCTGCTGTCGCTCTTACATGGCTATCCTGACGTGACGGGAATCATCGGCTGATGAAGAAAAGGTTGGCTTACCTGTGCTCTTCCACTTAAGAAAGTGTAATCTGACCTGACTAGAGTATGGGTGCGGGAGGAAGAAACCTACAGACGATCTTTCGTACCGGTTCCCCAAGGTGTGATTCTGGTTCCAGGCCCTTAACCAGCGCCCGTGGAGATAACGAGATTAACAAAAGATTTTCTCGGTGCGAAGAATAGCTATGTTTCGGTTAATCTCTTTCTTTTCCTATTCATTCGTATCTTAAGTATGTCACTTCCGGATAGCGTTATTCGATAGCAGCCTATGCCTTAATGGCATCAGTCTTATATATATGTTCGATAAGGCGGATCTGTGGGCATGAAAACAAAGAAGAGTTTTAGGGGGATCACGTATCAACACATTTTTTAGATAGTTTCAAAGGCTTGATTGGCTACAGGAAGCATCCAATGCTACTGCTTGAAAGGAGCTGGATGACATTCTTTTTTTAGGGAATACCTGTAGATAGGCGAAGCCGATTAAACGGAATTAGTAGTTTAGGTCTTACCCTGGGATTTTCGACTTGCTTTCACGTCTTTCTGTTCTTGTTCAAACGACCGCGGCTATTTCAGCTGTTGGATGAGTTAGAAGCCAGGAACAATTCGCTTTGATAACAAAGATAGATCCGTTTAAGAAGAATAGGCAGTGATGCCAGTTCGAAGAGGAAGAAAGCCAATAACTCTGGAATGGAATTAAAGGTAAAGGCCAAGAAAATGGGAATAAGGACTTCGCCCGAAAGAAAGGAAAGCCTGCCGAAGACTTATAGGCGGGTCGATGTAATTGAGCAGCACAGCAGTTGAATAGATTTTTTCCTATCCCCTTATTTAATTTCAATTTAGCAGGTGATGTTGAATGCTCTAGTTCGCTAGAGTAGAGAGAGCACTAGAACAAGGGTTGACATCTTTTCGTTCACATCCCGCTTAGGGCGAGACTACTCTTCCCCGCTTATTTCTTAGGGCCGAGTCACCCTCCAAGTCGCCCTTAGCCTTTTCAGTGGGTACACCTTTGAGTTCTCAGGGCGGTCTAGTTCTTGGAAGTAGAGTTAGTGGTCTCCATCTCAAGTCAATTGATACATCCACTAGTTCGAGGTCAACGGAACCAAGAAAATTAGTCGAAAGCCAATTCTCCTTCTCCCTTGCCCTTTTACTTACCGGGTTTCCCTCTTTCTGGTTAAAATCAAATGCCAACGTGCTTAAAACATGAAGTTCGAAGTGGGATGGGATCTAGCCTTTGGGCTTAGTTCAGAGTTCTGCCTTCTTCTCCTTGAGAACTGGGAAAAGAGTAAGAACTTATAGTCATCGCCTTGAGCTTTCTTCTTTATCGCCGGGAGCCGGTTCAAGTAATGGAATGTCCACATCCACATATTCGGCTTAAATAGCCCTAGCTAGATGAAAATTGCCTGGGTGGTCTTTCTCACATTGGTAAAGGAAGAAAAGACGATTCGGCCTATCAAGAAGATTTTCCGCATAAAGTCTATTTTTTAGATTCGGCCACACTTTTAGCGATGAGACGATGCAAGGAATGGTGTCAGAGCAGTTAGCAGCCATTCTGTGACCTTCATAGACAGATAAGGAGGCATGGAATTTCTTTAAAAAAAACCTAGAGCTAGAGGATGAAGGGTTTTCTATTCCGCCTTAGTATAGTAGTGCACTCGCTACCTTAAATCATTCTAGAAAAAAGGTTTAAGACGAGGAGAAGGAATGGGACACGCAGCTTCTTATTTAATCTTTACCCGCATCGAAAAAAATCTTTTGCGAGGAGGCCCCTCTGAGCATAGTCCTTACTTTAAACAGGAAGCATCCAAAGCAATCCACCTTCTCCGGCTAACCGATAGGGAAATCCTTACACAAGCCCAAAAGCGTGAACTCGATCTTCAGCCATTACCACGATTCTATCAAAAAAGGAAGGATTCTACTAAGTAAGGGGCTGCGGAGGGACTGAGTTTGAGTCACGAAAGAAGAAAGAAAAGGCAAGCAATTGTTGAAGCTGTCAAGCAATAAGTAATTTGACTGCGTAAAAGCCTACTAAGGTCCGCTCGACGTTCTCTTCTTCCTTTCCTGGTCTGGGACTATCCCCGAGTGTATTTGCCCAAGATCGATCCCTCACAGAAGACTTGAACTTGAAGTCAGGAATGGACCGCTCGCAAGACTCAAAAGATAGTAACGGAAGCATAAATTTTGACTTTACGGAAAAAGTGAATTAGACAGAGAAAAAGTTGCCTCTTAACCAAGGGCTAACTTTCGAACCAATCTGGAGAGCACTCCCGACATCAGCTGTCCGCGGCTCGGAATCGACGTAAAGCGGGCGCTACGGATGCGCTCCTCTTTTGTGTCATTCCCTTACGAGCTCGCGTGTTGGCAGTGGTTGATGCAGTTTGTTTATGCTCGCGGTGATCAGTGGTCTCAGGGTGCCCTTTTGGCCCCATGGGTACGTTTCGCTTTGGATAGAAAGACCAATATCGTTATCTCAAATTCCAGTCTTGACTACTTTGAGAGTAGGAATGGGCCTTATCTACCTTCCTGTGAAGGTAGGGGCATTCCCCCTTGGCCGACTTGGTAGCTCCCTTGAGAGTGCTGGCAAGAGGAGGAGGAGGATATTTTCAATTGGGAATTACATCAACCAGCCGTTACTGAAACCAGTACAAAAGTGGTTTGCAAAGGTCCTAAAATCTATTCCTAATTCATGGACTTTTGATCAAAGCGCTCCGCTCTTTCGGTTGAAGGGTGCGTAGCGTCGAAGCTCTAAGAATTTTCTATCTTTCTTTATTTGGCTAAAATGTGCAGCTAGAGGATGAGCAGCGGATATGCGTTATACAACCGATCTACGACATCTGCCTTACCTTCTTTCCTTACTGGTGATGTTGAATAAGCGGTGTACATATAAATTGAATCATCAGCCATGGGACTTAAAGTAGTGAGTGGGATAGACTCCATAAGAATCTGACTCTAGAAATTCATTTTGAATAGAAAGATCTTCCTCAATAGAAACTGAACGTCTATCTTTGCTCTCAGTCCGGCTCCCGTGGGCTTTGTACTATCCTAAAGAAACTTGTCCCGAAGACAGCATGCTTCTCCTATCCTAATAGGCTTCATAGCTGATAGTCATGAGATTTCTTATCTAAGCTGTACGGAGATCCGCAGCTAACTCATTATGTGACTGGTGGGCTAGATCCGCAAAGCCTACGAAGGGACAGTCATTATCTGCTGTTTTATCTTAGAATAAATAAAGGGTTCCACGGGTTCTAGGTAGTATATCACCAGGGAGGGCACTCGTCCAATCTAGGGGTGGGCATACCATAGGAAGGTTCAGCTTGATCGGTAGTAATGAGATTTCAAAGTCGCAGACTGCGAAGAGATTGCTTGGAAGATAATAAGAACATATTACCTCCAAGTCATCTTTCAAAAGGATAAAGCGCAGTTCCCCGTTTCTCAAGGTATGAACTCTTGGAACCTTACTCCCTTGATTTACCTGGCCAAAAGAGTGCCGTTTCATCTGGTAACATAAGCAATTTCTTCAAGACTTACCCCTTCTCATTTTCCTAGAAAGAAAGAAATTTGCTTCATTTTGCAGCTTAAAAAACTTTCATTGAGAAGGTGGGCTGAATTGAGCTAATGAACTTTCTAAGCGCATCAAAAGTCTCATTGGGAGCTTGGTCCACGGGGTTTGAAGTTACGAGACCGCAGGGCCGGGTTACTCTAGTTCCCCGGGGAGGATTGAAAATGCTCGACTGCAAGGAAAGTAGAGGATTGTAGCACTGAACACTCGCGAAATCTAGGTTCTTTCAAAAGCATGACCTAAAAGTCCTATAAAAAGCAAGAACATTTTGATCCCTTTTTTTCTTCTTTTTTTTTTCTGACATTCGAATCTCAAGAGAAAAAAGTGTCTTAGTTGACTTTTCGGTAGCTCTCGAAGTCATCTTACTTTCTTCATTTTTCTTATATCGCTATACATTTAGAGGGTCCCCAGATGTGGAGTGACTTACAGCACCGTCTTTCGACTAGCTCTTAGTCTTAGCTTTTGACTTCTCTCACTGTCTTCTTGACTTTTGGTTCTCTCACTCTCTTCTTGCCTTTCAATTCTCATCCTTGCCCCTTTCACACGAGCCTTTCCTCTTCTTCTTTTTATTTAGTTTAGGAATGGACGCGCACCCACAAACTACTTTTTTCATAAGAGAAGTACGATCGGATTGGAGGCGGGTATGCCAGTTGCATATGGAAGTTCTACGATTTCATGATGCAGCACGGAGTATAAGATCTCCGTTAGTTTCGGCCTTTTCCCCACTCCTTCTATTATTATAATGGATACGATCGGCTTTTTCATGCATCCCGATAACTTGATGATGTCAATCGAGAGTGATAATAGTTTTATGCTTTACCACAAGATTAGGTGCTACAGAGATCTAAACAATTAGCATACTCCGGCGGTAAAGAGTCTAGAATAGAAGATAAATTATTACCTATTCTTGTCAACCGTGAGGATTAAGCTGCTACTTTCGACGGTAGTAAGTCATGACCCGTTGATAAAAGTGGAGAATCCTAGCATTGAAAGCCCTGTCCTAGATTAGAATTTGCTGCTTGCCACCAGCATGGGATCGAAGCAAAAAAAGTCTCTTTTACATTGGTTATTCGTAACCTAGCTGATTAATATCGCTTAATAGCGCATAGGCTTGGATCAGCGGATTAAGATGCAACTTCTCTTGTTTTGTGAATGCTTCGGACTTGGGTAAAGTCACTCTTCGGGCCGTTGGGGCACTTGAGGCTTCGAATTCGGTATGCTTCGGACAGCAGATAAGAGTGAAGTGAGTGTCCCTTCATCTCTCGTGAAAAGCTATCCCTTTCCATCCGGCTTGGAACCTGTCCTTTCAGTCGCTAGAAAGTAGTTCCAGGTATTCCACTTGCTAGCTAATTCCTAGCTATATCTAATTCCCGCACAGGCAAATGCTGATGGCCAGGAGATCCGTCCAAGTAAAGCCCATTAGAGACTGACCCCACTCAGTTGAGTAGGCGATAGATGGCATTGGCTTCCTAAGAGCCTGTTCAAGATGCATTTCTAGTTCTTCTCTTCGCCCTTAAGGAAGTGCGACTATTGGGATTGGATCTGTAGTTTTGATTGAGGAGTGATCGATCCGAGATTCTAACTTCACTTATGAAATTCTTTAGGAAGACCCCTTTCTCCTTAGCTGACTGAGACCATTTCCGGCGGTAGAACTAGATAGCGGTTAGAACGTCAGGTAAACTGCAAGCTATGGGAGTTCTGTAGCTCCGGTAGGTCGACTAAGCCTAAGCCACTAAGGAAGAGTTATGAATCCATATCAGCTATCTGCCCACTGCCCATAAGCATGTCTGAATAAGCCTGCTGATTAGCTTAGCCCACCCCGGCCGAATCTCCTCACAGAACGAGGTTAGTTTTCTAATTTGCTAACCACATGGACAGCATAAGCAATATCGGGACGAGAAATGGTGAGATAAACAAGTCCCCCAGCGGCGATATAAAGTTGCATTAGGAATATACTCCCCCACCATCTGACCAAAGCTTCACGACTTATTTACAATTCTAGTGACGGAGAGAGATCAGGACGGGAACTAGTATCGAATAAGCAAAAGAAGGGAACCAGTAAACAAGTAAGACTGCTAAGCAGGAACCAAGATTGATAGGAAGCAAGCAACGGACAGTTTACACAGATGCGACAGGACTGGTTGGCCCCTTTCCGACAGATAGAGAGAACACAGATTTACTGAATACGGGAGACTTTCCAGTTTCCGGATGACCTATTCCAGATTCGCTACTAAGTAAGCAAGCAACCCTGGTTTCAGCTCTCTTTGAGTTAAAATCTTTTCAGTGGTGAGTTTGACCGTGTGACTATGCTTTCTGTGGTCTTGTTCAAATAGAAGAGGTCCCTTTGGGTGCTATCACATAGCCCTAAGCATGGCAAGTCAGGTCTCTAATCGACAACAAAGAGATATGCCAATTAGCGGCACACTGACTAGTAACCTCTTTTCGTTAAATCATATAGTAAGAAAGAAGTCTTATCTTATTTAAGATTCCCCAATCTCTAAGGGGGCGTAAAGATCCTAAGTCTTATCAGGTCGATCAAAGAAAAGAAAGGGTGTCGCTTCCTAGTCCTTTTCTCTTATGGAGAGCAAGGGCGGGTAAAGTTCTTCAATACCCGTCGTTCTCTCGCTAAAGGAACCCTTTGATTAAAGGGAAGAAAAGAAAGTCAAGACAAGCTTCATCTTCCCCTTCTCTTTCACTCAACACTTTCATTATCATATAGAAAGTTCAAATCGATTCACACTTTCCTATCTTTCCTTTCGCCAGCGAACCTAAGTTAGAGACAAGCGGGTCAAAGAATTCCCTTTCGAGAACACCGAAACGAGAGTCACTCGCTCCCTTTGCTCTTTACCTCTTTGTTGTACGCCTGGACCTGGTGGGGCTGGGGAACCCCCTGAGCTAACACCACTTGGAAACACTATTTCAAGCCAGCCAGTCACACTCGTTACCTGAACGCTGCTTAACAACTGACGCAAAAGAAGCTGCTTTCTTGGCGACATTTCTTCGATACTCGCCAATGGTTCCCAGGAATTGCTATTCATTTGATTCTTCGTGGCCCCAAGACCATCATAATATGGTTCAAAGGAAGAAGAGTCAAGAGTCTGACTCGGCCAGTGAGTTCCCGAAAAAGGGTGTCCAAGCCAAGGGAGGACATACAAAGTCACCAACATCAAGGGTAGCGCTAGTGCTCGTCGGAAATGTGTAACAAGTCTCGATTACGACGGTTCCATACTATACTCTAACAGAGCAGAGTTTTATACTTCTTAATATAGAAAGGAAAGGATGAACGACTTCCTGTGCTTAAGTTGTTGCTACCGTTGGAGCACCTCACTTCAAAGAAGGACAACGGTTTTTATTTGAAAGTCAAGTGGTTGGAGCTTCAAGTGGTGATCGATGGGCATTTGTTGAGTAACAATAGGCCGATGGCGGCACCGATAAGAGCAGGTTTCCCGACCCGAGCCGAGCTGTGGCAGACAAAGGAAAAGCATTAACGACCGACCCGCAACACCCAACCGAAAGAGGTCTCTCCCTGGTTCAGCTATCAGGCGATCAAAGAAGGAGTTTTCGTATGTCGTATTTTGCTTTCTGGTTTGTCATTTGTATGAATCA
>CAOJCO011537599.1:0-15000 GCA_948330635.1 Euphorbia biselegans | reverse complement strand
ATTTTCCTTCTTGTTCATCAATCGGGAATCAAGACAAAGCGGGCACTACGGTAAGACGTGAAAACACCCGATCCCATTCCGACCTCGATATGTGGAATCGTCTTGCGCCATATGTACTGAGATTGTTCGGGAGACATGGTCCAAGCCCGGTAAAGAAATGAAAAGTAGATCGTTCAACAACATATCACAGCCCGATAAGTAAATATCATACCTTCCCTTCTCTCTCCTTTAAAGTGAAGCGATTACCTACCTTATAGTTGTGTTATGCGTAGCCTTGCAGCAGAATGAGTTGGATATAAAAGGTGTGCTAAGATCGATCTATGCCTTCAATAGCAAGTTGGCAGCAGCCTTCTCCTATGCTTGTTTCTGGGATTCCGGCATTAGATTAGAAGTATGTGCGGAAAGACTGGTTATGAATGCGAGATTTCTTGAAAGAGAAATGTGTGCTGAGCCAATCCGTAAAAGAAAGAGTACCCAAGACACCATCAAGAGTAAAAAAAAAGCTCCTTGTAATCTATCCGCGGATAAGATAAGATTCGAGGCGGATTGAGTGATTCAGATGGGAGATGTCTCCTACGTTACCTTTGCCTGTTCAGCTGGTTGAAGGTAGATCAGGGTAGGGGGCAGATGATCAGTCTCATCTCGGATCAGTTCTGCGTATACACTCGCAAATTCAAAAAAGGGAGTCTATTAGAGTAGACTCATCCTCTGAATCGGAATAATCACAAGCAACCCGAATAAGCAGCACAAGCAACAGGAACAGGTGTAGGAGCTCTTGAGTTTACTTGTTAGGAACCTGCGAGCGTAGCTATAACTGGAATGCGAAGCGAGACAAGCAATAAAATACGCGAGCTATAAAACGGAGGCAGCAAACGGGGTTACGTAAAGTCGAAAGCTGCAAACCAGACAAACATGTAGTTTTGAAGGGTTATTTGCTTCACACGACGATCAGAGGATGATTCCCCTAATTAATAAATATAGTAACTAACTTGCTCTGAACCAAAGAGCGTTGTATTGCTACTTACTTGGTGGCAAAACGGATGATGCAGATTGGTCGGAAATCAGGATGGTTACACCTTGCTTTGTATTTTAAGCAGGCTTCCTCCTGTTTGATGACTTGGAGAGTCTGTCTTACAGACCTCCTTTTCCACCTGCAACATCTGTCCCTCTTTCCTTGACTCGGTCGGGTCTTCCTCGTATAATTCCATCTTTTCACAGATCGATTATACGGTGTCGATCTTCCGAGGGTGACATCCTTATTCGCTTTTATCTGTCGATATTCACGGTATCAAAATTCATTTTATTGGCAAAACCAGTGTCTAAATCGACATTTAAAACGATTATTGATCCACCTAAGGACATGGCATCCATACTAGGTGTGGTGTCAGATCTAAAACAAGTTTTAGCTGACTTAATAAACCGGTATACGCCATGGATAGATAGTTTACCCCTTGATCAGGGGCTAACTTTCGAACCAACCTGGAAATCCCTCCCTACGCATCGGACAGCTATGTCAGTCCTTGTCAATAGGTTAGGAATTAAGTTCGAGATAGCCAGCCAGGAAAAAAAAATCCTATTTTATCTCGTTTCCTTATGAACTGGCCTCCTGGCAATGGCTAATGCAGTTTGTCCATGCTCAGGGAGAGAGACCGGAGTCCATGTAAGACAGAAAAGAGGCAGTCTTTTCTTCTTTCGATGGGCCCTTACTCCGTCCCACACAGTGTATTACTCGACTGAATCATCTTTCTTTGCTTGGAATTCCTGTGTTCAGCCCGCGGCTGAAGCAGAGAACCGCACATCTTCCCTCGAGCAAGGAGAGGGTCTCGGAGCACATAGAGGAGCAGTCCGGTTATAAAGACTTTCTGAGGGATCGCTTTCAGCTGGATCGAGCTCTCATGCTGATCGGAGGAATGCCAATCTCTCTTTGTTGCAAATCTATTTGAAGTAACGGATTCACCTGCCTGCCTTAGACAGAGACGAAGCCTAGCGCTTCGCGCCTTCACTTATGAACTAGAACCATCCCACAGATCATCTTTCAAACCTGACTTGAAACTCTTTCTCGCCTAACGTCTCTCCGTGCCTTATGAACATTGATTTGCCCTCGAGTAGCTGAACTAGGGGAACTCAAAACGGAAAAAAGACCACTATTTGAACATCAAGCTTGTGGACAAGTTGCTTCCCTTTCTGTGCTTTTAGGCTGGCCTCTTCGATGACATTCCTTTCTTGGGTTCACATGAAATGTCATCTCTCTCTTCCTGTCCGATATCAGCCATCACATCAAACCCTGTCGGATAGAAGCCTACCTACTATAACCGGCTCATCTGTTTACCCGAGTTAGACCACTAGCATCTTACCTTACATCAAGAGTCCCCATCTTTCCGAGACTTCCAAGTCTCAAGCTAAAGCAGCTGATATTATATCTATGCCAAAACACGGGGTTTCATCGACTTCCAATATTGAGTTTGGCAAAGGTTGCAGAGTAATAGGGCTGTAAAGACTAAGAAGAAGAGGTACCTGCTCGACCGTTTAGAAGAGATCTTGTTTTTCTGCTTTAAGAGAGGCGCCCTGGCATGGATTCCTAAAGGCTAAGAGCCTAGTCTCTTTACTCCCTTACCTAGCTTAGCTGCCTTTTCTATTCCTCTATTCCGAAAGGCTAAAGACCAATTGTCGGACTTACGACTGTTTAGGGAATTCAATGTCAATTAGGATTTGGCTACGACCTGTGAGTGGTATCAACTAACTATTGATTCTTCCTCTTAGAGAAACTATGTAATGGTATTCTGGTCTAGAAATTCCTTTTGAATAAGAGGCGGTAGCGTAATCAGGTAATCCCCGAATGGAAAGAAAGTAAATAAGGTAATCCAGTAATCCCAGTAAGAAAGGCAAGGCAAAAAGGGCAATCAGGTCCTTCCCTCAGGCGGGCACACTGATACCTCCAGCCAAGAGGAGTGAGAGAGAGCCCATTACCTTGTAGCCCCGCTTACTGACTAAATAGTTAGAGTTCCATCCAACCTGACAGATGGAACGAAGGGAAGGAAAGACTCTATAACCAAAAGGCAAAGGCATTGGTCCTACCAAGCGTCCTACTAGGAATATAGGTTTCATTAAATTCTTCCTAGCAGTTGAAGAAGTGAATTGAATCACCCCCCTAATGTGTTTTGTTTACCTATTGGGGATCGGGAAAGGCGATTAGGACGCGTTATTTTGGTCATATAATTCGTTTTTTGGATGCTCACGTGACCTGGTTAGGCGCGATTCTCATTCTTACGGAAAGCCTTCCCCGCCTGCAAGGAAAGTTGTAGTTCATTCGCTAAGCGAGTACCTCTGTTTTATCCCATAAAGCAGTATTATCCTAACCTAATATATATAAGGATAAAGTGTACAAAGTTTACATTGGGTCCTAATCAAGACTAAGCTGATCAAGCTTGCTTAGCACAGCCCCCTTACTCGGGGGGAGGCATAGAAGCAACTAGAAGCTCCGTTAGACGCAGCAGAGGAATCTTCACGCTTAGAGGAAGCAGAAGATTACCTACCCCCTACCGCCTCTTCGATCCTTGGACCTGAACCTTTTTACCTTGTGACAGGCGCACGCAGGTAGAAGGCAGAAGCATAAGTAAGCGGCATGAACCTTGTTGATCAGCGAAGGATATAGCTTCCTAAAGACCTGCATCTGGCTTGAATTCCGACTTAACTAACCCGGAAGTTTGGTTATCTGAGCTAGCCAATATTTTCTTTATATTTATAGCGCAGGCTGACCGGCAACAGAAAGAAAAACAGGGCTTCTCATAGGAGAAACCTCGATTGGGACATGTGGTACGATCATAAGAAAGAATCGCAGATCAATAAATCGGGGAAGGGAGATCCACCAGTCACACTGAAAGCAGTAGAAAGAGCTACAAGGGCAAAACAAGAGGTTACGAAGGAAGAACTCTAAGTTAGAATTGGTAGGCCCCCGGAAATGGGAGCCAAAACTTCAGCCTCTTCACATGAAAATGGAGAACATTCCTTTATGGGTGCAGCTTCATAATATCCCTATGGAATATTGGAATGAGGAGGGCCTCAGCTACTTGGCTAGTGGAGTAGGTATTCCCCTCCAATTGGACAAATATACTGAGTCTAGGACCCGTATGTTGTATGCTCGGGTTTGTGTTGAAGTGAATCTGAAAAAAGAGCTAGTTGAGAAGTTCTCGTTGGATATGGGTGAGGGCAAGGTGGCGGTGATCCCTGTTGAATATGCTTGAAAGCCTAGGATATGTTCCAAATGCTCTGGGGTGGGGCATCTTGAAGCTAAATGTAAGGTCAAACCTCTTTTGAGAGCTCGCCCAACATCTGAGGATGAAACCACTGAGAATGGCTCAAAGGTGATTGACAAGGGTCAGCAGGATTGGAAAACTGTTGGTAGAAGGGGGAAATCTCCGGCTGCTGATGTCAGTAGTCCTAAGTCTGGTTTGAGGAATGATAGAGCTCAAGGTAATACCTCTAAGAGGGGTTCTGGACAAAAAGAAAATGGAGTGGGACTTGAAAAGAGGATGGGAGAGTTCCTGGTGAGTAAGCCGAGTCCTTCTTGCTTGAAAGGAAAGGACAACTACCTTGAACGGGCAAGTCTGAGCCCGACCATAGAAAGGATAAAGGCTTGCCAGCAGAAATCCTGAGACCCTACCTTAAAGCTAGCTAAGACTTCCGACGAATTTCATTTTTTTATCCGAGCCGTTTCCGAATTCATTTTCAATTGAGTTATCAGTCTGGTCTTATTCCGCTTGTAGGCCGCTCTTTTGTGCTGCTGGTGGCCCGGGTCTGCGCTTGCTTAATCCATCTGCCTAACAATCTCATAGATAGAAGGAAGTAGATCAATTTCGATCTACACCTTACTGGAGGAAGAGGTCGGATTGCCTAAACTAACCAATACTACTCGCCATTCAAAAGAGTCCACTAGAGGATGGTCGTAGATCTGGTTATTTACTGGTACATTTACACTATTAAGCGGTTCACAAAGAAAGGGGAATAGGCTTCCGCTTTCAAAGCGGAAAGAGTCCGACGAATCTACCGTAGAGGAATATCTCCAATCCAACTTCCTGTTTATTGTTTATATCAACCAGGAGAAAGGCAGCCGGCTTCTATGGGCTAAGGCTTGGCTTGGAGTTCTTTCTGGTACAAGGAAGTACGGATAGCAAAGGGTGTGCTCCTGTGCTGACTTCCTTTGACGGTAGGATGCTGGCCTACTGTCTTCCTTTGCTGCTAGGATTGTTGGTTGGATAAGCCCAATCGAACTCGCTATTAAGCACAATCTGGTGAACCTGAACCATTCATCCCATCTGTCTCAAACCAGCATACCACCCACAAGTAGGAAGAAAAACCAAGTCCAAGGAAAAACCATATACCCAAGAAGCCCTGACTGTTAACTGACTAAGACCCCAAGCCAAGTCCAATCCCCAGTACAAGCAACTAAATCCAGTTCATTCCCAACTAATGGTAATGGCAAACAGCACTAGGAAAGAGAACTTCATTTACTATCGGGATTCCCCTTCCTTTCTGAAAAAAGGCGTATCCTAGTCTGCCGCTTGGGGTGCCTCAGCTGCTTTGTATGATTCATATGAAGCAATCGGATGCGGATTATTCTGCTTCGTAAGGGGATTCAGATGTTGATTTGAACGCTACAATTCTCTATAAAGTATGCCCCATGGCGAAATCTTCACAATATCCCTATTCGGTGAAAGGAAGAGACACTACAACCCGGATCACTGCGCCAATCTTTCAACACAAAAATAAATGGTCATGATCGATGAGCGCCTCGAGCAACTCTTTTTTCGCCACGTTCGCTTTGAAGATGCATGCTACTATATATTGAATATTGACGAACAAGTCACTCAGGAATAGACGGAGAACTTTCCCTTCGCTTACTGGACTAGGAAGACTTTCTTTCAAACTGACTCAATTGGCGTATACGTGCCCGTAAAGCGCAGTTCTTATTGAACTTAATGCCCTACTCGTATGCAGGAAAAAGATGCATTGGGCAGGGGCTCCGACCTAGACGACCATATTCCTCGGTTGACTTGAATTTGACTGGCTTTCGCGCACATCATCACATCCGGGTGACGGCCTCGTGTAATTATCAGAGCTCCGTTTGGTCAGAGTCATTGTATTCTGCAGAGCTCCACTTGGCGTATTTCGCCTACCGTATGCTTTTACTATTTCAGAAGCTCCAAGCACGGCTTATTAGTTTAGGCTGAAACATTTGCTTTAGATACTCTCTTTCCTTGACTTTCCCTTTGCCAGAGCGCTTTTGTTTATGTGGTGTCGAGCTCAATCACACCATACGAGGACGTACTACATGACAATGACACTTGCTCTCCCGCCAGTGTTCCTTCAACCGGGGATCCTCCGATTCACTACAGTCTTATACCCCTACTGATCAGTCATTCTGATCGTTTCCCAGACAAAGCTTCGGCCTCAATCAGTAATAAAGCTAAATAAAAACGTCCGTTTCGAGACCCTTGTGGGCAATCAGTCATGAGGCAGTCAAAACAGGCGTTCAATCGAAAAATTCCATCTTTCCGCCACCGGTTCCTGGAGCTGATATGTATTCTGATTTAGGGCACTTGTACATGAAAGTTATTCTGAACTATCCTGAATCACAAATGGTGGAACTAGCAACACAGGCAATTCTTGACACCAAGCATTTTGTTAAGGAGTGGCCATTTAGAGATGAAGATGATCAGATTCTGCGATTCATATGCCAAGTGATGCCAGCTATGATTGAATATGATAAGGAATTCTCTCCGGGAGAGATTGTTATGCTTCCCCTGCACGTCACAGTGGGCGAACTTAAGGCAGCAGCAGAGGATGCAATGAGGGATACTTACTGTGTTCTTGATAAATTCGCGGGCGGTAAGGGATAAGGGATATAGATGGAATGGAACATTTGGATGATTCGGAATTGCTGTTCGGAACCGTTGAATCCGGTGCAGAACTTCATATGATATGAGAGGGACTGGAAGAGATAAGCTAGTCACTTCGACTGGGCTGCCCGCTGACTGAGGTAAGCGATCTGTCTTAAAGAAGAAGATTGGCAGGGTTCTTGCTCATCATTTACCTAAACATGAAAAAAAAGGCTAAAGTGAAGTGGGTGTAAACTCCAAGCCTTGGTTCCGGGGAATGGATGAGAGGTAAGGTAAATACAAGATAAAGAAGAAAATTGTCTTTCACCTACAAAAAGATGAACTCTAGCAATATCAACCGGGAGGTTTACTATAGAGACCTGTAAACTTCACCAAAGCTTGATGTTCCGCGAGTGGTCAATCACGGGGTAGTCCGCCAATCATACAAAGACCATATCAGACCCTTTGGTCTTTTTTAGTTCTCTTCCATGGCGCTTGAACGATGGGAGCACTAAAAGACCTCAATGATCGAAGACCAGTTGTGAAGTAGCAGTGAGAATATCTTAACTGAGCCAAGAGGTAAGCACTCATCTCAGTCCTTCACCTCTGGATGAATAAAGAACTCATCAGGAATGAGAGAGAACTGCTTAGGTCGAAAGTCCGTAAGATGTCGAATTATCGACCCGGGAGAAAGTGGTCTCCCCCTACCAATGGTAATGGGGCAACTGATGCCTTTGGTGCTGGGCTCACTTCTGGCTATGATGCTTCTATTTTAGCTACTGGTCCTACTAGCGGTGCTTCTTAAACGGATGAAAGAACCGCCTCTGTCGAACCAAGTCACTGCCGGCTTCATTCTTTCTCTGCTTACCAAGCTTATCTTTCTCTGCCTGCTTACCGAGCTTAGCCAGCTTCTCTTCGTATTCACATATACTAATTTCTTGTAATTAAGTTAGTAATTTCTTGTAATTAAGTTCACAATTTCTACTAATTAAGCTAGCATTAATGAAATGAATGTAAGTAAGTAATTTAATTACTAGCCTCTAAACTTTCTTTTTCACTAGCCTAAAAAGTTTTTTCTTTTTCTAAAGAAAAAACTTCGAATAGCGTAGCAGCTCATAGTTATTTTGGCTTAGAATATGATAATTACCTTTCGAAAGGAGACCTATCGGAAGTCACAGCTATAACTCTCAGTCAGCTTTCATTTCATTTCAACCGCTAAAGCCCTAACAGGCACCTAGCCGCACACAGGAAGCACAGTTCTAGCTAACTGTCATTGTCGTAGGCCCCCTTTAAATAGAGTTCTAGCTTTGGTTGGCTACTATGTTATCTTCAACAGCGAAGGATGCTTGCAGTCTTTCGGGAATAGGATAAAAAAGCAGGTTGCACGAAAGGAACTGACATCTCATCGGAATAGGAAGCGAATCCGCTCTTCTATGTGCTAGATGTCGGCATTTCCCCTCTTAGCATACGGCATTAACTTCACTGACCGGATCGGGCACGAAGGAGGAAGGAACAATGGGAGAGAGGCGAAGGGTTTGTCCCGCTCTGGATCTGTGCCGTTCCGATCTCAATCTCAGCCTGTGTTCCCACATAGTATTTCGTCATTCTATGACATTCCTACTAACGAGTGAGTGTCATTTGCACGTGTTCCAAAAAAAAGAAAAAGCATCTGAGCTGCTTTGAGTGCCTGTCCAGACGGCAGCATTCGAATCAGCGGCGAGAGAGGGAGCCAACCAACGGGGGAGCAGCATGGAAAGCGAGGCTCCACACCCTTCTCCGTGGGCTATACTCTTTTTCTAACTTCATACTTGTATGCCTCTATTAATGTAGTAACCATCTTTCTATCATCTTAATGTGAAAGCGGAGTTGCTTGCCGAATCCAAAGTCTCTATCTCCGCCGCTAGACTGAACTATCTGATGGGAAGCCTAACGACTGCTTACGGTAGCCTAGCTAGGGGGAAGGCAGTCCCTAGACTGTGAGAAAGAGAATATCTATATCTTTACGTATGCATGGTTGGAGTTAGTGCTTAGTGGCTTAAGTAAGCATAGTAGGCATGGTAAGCATGGTAGGCAGTAAGCGAGCACGAAGATTAGTGCTTTCGTTTTTCTGGTAAGACTAAGAACTTCAGTAAGAATATAGGCATTGGTCTGGGAAATCCCTCCCTATACTACTTCTGGACTGACCTTTAGCATTACGTGACTTGACCTTAAACTCTACCGTACGGGCTGCCTTCCTACCGTCCTAGCCAACCTTCATCCCAAAATCAGTCCAATCCCCGGCATGAGGTGAGTGAAAGTTGGGACTTTCGGATTCCTCCCTTCCTATAGCCCTAGAAAGCCTGATTCTAGATTCTAGCCCTAGCACCTTAGCCCTATCTGTAAAAGATAAGATTCTCAAGCTTGCTTAGCCTTCTTCTCGTACGCAAATACCTGTTTTCTTTTCCGCAAGAGATTGCTCTCGCCCGCCAATGACCCTACCCGCTTTTAGGCGGAGTTTACGCTCTTCTCGATCTTATATGGGTCCGAACCTTCCGCGACTTTCTAGTTTAGATTGAGCGGCTAGTCTTCAGTCGGGTCTTGCATTAGCGCTTGTCGAAGAGTGCTTACTCTAGCTGATCCGCTGCAACTTTAAGAAGTAGTCCAAGAATCTTGCTTGGTTCGCGCTTGGCTTGGATTTCAATCAAGTTTGCCCTGCTTTACCTTTCCTCTGTTGAGGGCTTAGTCTCGTCTGATCAAGCTCTTTCTATCTACGCAATTAGAGATTAAGAAAGACGCAGCTTTCACGCGGTTCAGCCCTTGATGTGAGAGAATCCTCATAAAAGGAGATCGCTTGGGCAGAGAAAGTAATCTCTCCCGCTTCGCTTTTGTGCCATTACCTTACATCCCCTAGCTTGCCTTCTTCAGAGGCTGAAAGTAGTCAACTACGGCTTTTCAGGCCTGTTGAAGAAAAGTCATCGAAGTCGGATTAGCTGCATTATCTTCCTAGGCCACTCGATCGGGCAAAGAAATGCTTTCTTTAGGCGGGAGAAAGAAAGAGTTTCAACCTTTATTACAGTTCATACTCTAAGTAGTCTTTATTTATCACCTACTTATATCTTATATATAAAAAATTAAAGTTTTAACTGTAAGTTTTATTTCAAAGTCGTTCTTTTTCTTACAAATGACAATGTCAAGCCCTCGGGGAAACTGACCTTTTACTTTCGTTAATCTAGCTGGACTAGCCTATCCTTTATACCGCCCCTGCCTTCATCCAGTAAAAGATTAGCTCGTGCCCCTTCCTTGGTTGGAGGACCTTAGCAGGCATGGCATGAGGGCAAGCGCTTGGAACTAGAAGCCTTGTCTTTTGACTCATGTCACGTCGATCGTTGCTAAGTGCCCGATCTGGGATAGGCTGGCTGTTTACAAAGAAAGGAAGCGTAAGCGTCAGTCTAACGAACTAGACGTAGGGAGGAGTGGTTGAACCGAGCGCGGAGATGGGGAAGGATGGCGATGGAACTATTAGCAGGCTAGCTAGATTGACAGAACGCGAGAGTGAAAGAGAAATTGAATCTTTCTAGATTCCACCACACCAAAAGTGGGATGAAATTAATAGTATTATACTGGTAGAAGTAGATGGGTAGCAGATGAGAAGTGGATCCCGTTACGTCGGAAACAGCCTTTTCACCCGAGGGCCAAGTGGGCTAACCAGAACAACTAGTAAGGGAATTTGCCTGCAATACGAGTAAGGGGAATAACTCGTGTGTGTGAACATGAGTAGAATGGGTAGTCTCGTGCTAGAAAGAGTAAATTTTCTAAGTTTCATAAGTGGACCAGACCAGGATGCCATCTCCTAAGTCTTTTCTTAGAATCCCGGCTGGGGATGGGTTTAGTTTTCCCTTAATTTATATACGAATATATGTTCAAGTGCAATATATGTTTCTTTAAGGCCCACGCTAAAGCCCTTGTCAAGATTCGTTCCGTATATTTCACGAAGATGGAGTGGACTTTCCCGTTGACAAAGATGGATCAACTAAGGATCTTTCGTCGGGTACGTCGAGCGGGCTTCTACTGATACACTTTTGTACCTACGACTAATTCTTAGATGTTTAATTAACTAGAGTATGGTCACGTTGCCAAAGTCTCAGGGAGGTCTGGGGATTCGTAATATGCAGCAAGCTAATCTAGCCTTCCTTGCTAAGTTAGGTTGGCGATTAACTAATGAGGGGAATAGTTTATGGGCTCAGGTGGTGGGTAACAGATATTTCCGATCGGACAGAACAGTTCAGGGCATTAAGCAGCGTTCAAATGCTTCGGTAGTGTGTCAAGGGTTGGTTAAAGCTTCGCCAATTCTTGCGAAGGGGACTCGAGCAAGGGTGGGCAATGGTAAAGCTACTCGTTTTTGGTTGGCTGATGCAGTTTTCCCTTATTGAAGTCTTTCAGAAGGTTTGATTGAGCAGAAAAAATTTGGATTATTGGAATGCAGGTCAGGGTTGGAAGTGGAAAGTCCTTTGTCCTCTTCTTCCGTCGGAAATTCAAGCTCATCTCTCGGCGTTCTTTGTGCGTATGGATTCTGATGCAGATGACTCTATTTGCTGGGCCTCCCTCCTAATGGAATGTTTACGGTTAGGTCTGCATATGATGTGCAGAGAGTGGGGACTGTAGATCATAATAAATAGCAGCTTGTGGAAGAAAATTTGGAGCTTAAATCTTCCTCAACGTATTCGTTCCTTTCTTTGGCTGCTTTGTCATGATAGAATCATGTGTAATTTTGTTTGAGAGAGTAAGAAGGGGTTTTGCTGGTAATCCTTGTTGTGATCATTGTTCTAACGTGGTTGAGACTTCTAGCCACATCTTTCGAGAGTGTCCTATGGCTGTTTAAGTCTGGTCTAGTTTCAGTAGTCAGTTGAATTCGCATTAGCAGCAACAGCTGAACATTCAACAATGGATTCGGCTTAACTTGTCTAGTCGCACGGCTTGCAAGTTAAGCACGCTATGGCCATTCATAGGCAAGCTCTTATACCTGGGGGAAGAGAGAGAGGTGGAATCCTCCGGCGAGTGGATGGTTCAAATTAAATACGGATGGATGTAGCAAATCAGCTGGTGAGAAGGCAGGAGGTGTTTATAAGGGATAGCAGTGGTACTTGGCAGGTAACGACTAGCTTTCATCTCATTGTTTTGGTGCTAGAGCTAAAGTGAGACTAAGGGACCAGCTCCTTTTCTATTCTTAGGGCGTGATCTTCGAACCTCGGTTTCCTTTCGATCTAAAAAAAGTCCTGTATCAAGAAGGAAGGGCTCAAACTCGTCTTTCAATAGAGTGGGTCCCTAGTTTCGCTTACGAAGATAACTGGATAGACTGGATCGTATTGGGAAAAAGAAGAAGGAGAAGAATGGGAACTCTTTAGATGACACGAAGCTCTTGCCTTTCATACCTTAGCTTAGTGGCTTAGCCAACCAACCTAAGCGCTACACCTTCTTCCTTATTGTTGCCAGGGAGTCTTGGACGAACTGAGGGCGTCCCCTCCCAGTCAGAGAGTTAGAATACACGGGCACTTCTCTCCTTCCGGGTTACTTTACTTGTTTACTTGATGGCCTCCGATCACTGTCAAAGCTGGTTTCCCGAACCAAGTTATGGCGAGTTCTGTTCTTCCTTTGCTGCCGGTCATTCACTGCCGGTCAGGTCACTCCTAAATCTCTACCTGGAGCCTGGTATGGACTGCTAAATTGATTTTGGCTACTTTACCTTTACTAAGATATCATCAGATTAGAAAGAAATTCCCTTTCCTTTACTGTAGCTATTTCTTCCCTTCCCACTGCTGCTGAGGTTGGTTTTGCTATTATCCCTTCGAGCTTCTTAGTTGCCCAATCCATTGATCATTAGCGCCTACCTTGAAGGAGCAATTCATACATAGAGATCCCTCATAGAGAAGAGCTCGAACGGGAGATTTAATATAAGCTGCTGACTCAGAGGTACCTTCTGACTACGTGGATTTACCGCCGCTTTAGGGCATATAGAAAATTGGGAATCCACGTATACGCTTGAAGGATCTCCCTCAGACCAGCCGTAGAAAAGGGGAAGGGAAACTGGGAAGACTCGAAAAACATAAAGTAGAGGGCTTGGAAACCAACCCGTGAACGCCCACTTCCACTCAAGGATAAACGGAAGCTGTGACTGACTCTTGAGACTCAGAGGGTATATTAGATCAACTAACTAGCACCCCAACTGGCTTTTCCTTGTAGTACTACGGGTTTACTTGTACTTACCTTCTTAGCGAGATTAGCTACACGCCACTTGGCCGACAAGCGTTTAGGATTGATAGCCGCAGATAAGAGGCTAGCCCCATGGACGAGGGAAAGGCTCAGAAGCTCATTGGTCAGGTCGAAGCCCTTGTGTTACGCAAAAGGCCGCTTTAGAAGAGGAGATCCGCATGCCTATTACTAAGGACGGGTAGCTAAGCCGCTTGGGATAACTTTCTAAGATCTTGCCAGTAGTATGCTTTAGAGCTAGTTGATTAGACCACCTTTTCCCACTTCTCCTGCTCCTGCTAGGGATGGACAGGGTATTGACCTGGCTAGCGCTATAGCTTTGCAAGGTAAGGAAATGTTCAACTCGTCTGCTAATCATGGTACGAATTCTCTCTTTAGGGAAGTCTGAAAGTATCAATGAAAGTCTTATTTCAGCGAATGAAGTAAGGCTAACAGCTGGCTCTGGCTCCATCCCATCTATGAATCCTTCCCTCCCTCCATCTGCAGCCTTTATTGCCTTTATTCTGGCCTATCTTTGCCAAGGAAAGCTGTCCAATACCAGCAGATTCAAGAGACCGTCTTCATCTGCACCGGAAAAGAGCGGAGTGATTAGCTTCTTTTTTTCCCCAAGGACAAATAACTGAGCTTGAAACTTTATCTATGGTAGGTCTATGGTAAATCTATGGACTAACCCCCTTTTTCTGCCCACAGAATGAGTCAATATTATAGTAATCAACCTTGTCTAAGAAAGCTAACCTTACTGAGCAAAACCATTCTAATGGGTTTCCGAAAAAGAAAGAGTGGAGTGGATGGACCGAGATTGAAAATGTGCAGTTAGGGGCTGTAAACAATTGCTTCGGTCCTTAACATTGCATTGATGAGTAGTACCATCTATTCTCAATCGTTCTCCTACGCCTGGATGCGCTTCAAAGTTGGCCTGAAAATAGATCCTTCGTTGTTCGTACTTTGACTGAGCGGTAGGACTTTCTTTTGGTAGTCAACTAACTGATAGTGCTTTCACGCCCCATATAGGGAAATTAAATGATACAACGTTACGGTAAACTGTGAAAGAGGATAGAACAGGCCTTGGGCAGTGACCGGAGAACCTACGTTCGAGAATGAGACTTTGATCCCAACAGGCGAGCTACTCCAACAAGGCCA
The DNA here is from genome assembly GCA_948330635.1 of Euphorbia biselegans. Taxonomy (NCBI): domain Eukaryota; kingdom Viridiplantae; phylum Streptophyta; class Magnoliopsida; order Malpighiales; family Euphorbiaceae; genus Euphorbia; species Euphorbia biselegans. Next base: position 742 of record CAOJCO011537599.1, on the reverse strand, counting down.
GTTTAGTCTTTCTTTTTTTCATTTTATCGAAGGGCTTCTGCCTGGAAGAATGCATTCCCTTATTGCTTGCGCCTAAACGACTTTCACAGTCAGAATTGAATTGAAACCGTAGCTTTTTTCTTCGTTTCAAAACCACCATAATTGGAACTCATCGGAGAAAAAGAAAGAACTATCTTGGGTCTCTCATGCCTATCCATGTTTTATCCAGCTAAACAAACCTGCTGATTCAATGAGTCCTATTACGGAACCTGCCTTTCTTTATATTTATATGATCACTACCAATAGTCTCCGCTTCAAAGAAAAGCTTTGAAAGGGCTTAAGAGGAAAAAACATGCTCTTCCACGCCTTTCTTTACTTTGAAAGACGATATATATCATCTTATGAGAAGTTGGTCAGTCTGGTTCGAATAAAGGCAATCCGGTTCTACAGGGCAAAGAAACGAAAGCCTTGACAGCTAGAAGGAAGCAAGCGGAGGCTGAGAATGAAAAAGAATATTTTACTTAGGCTTTGTCCGTTTCCGTGATAAGTATAAAGACGCGTAGCGGCTTCCTTGCTTCTTGTACAACGAAAATGGAAGATTGACTTTGAGCATCACCCAATATTTCAAGAAATCAAGCTCATCAAGGATCTTCATCACACGGGGACCAAGGCTGCGTAGCCTATGTAAGAGTGAACGTAAGATTGAGAAGCAAGCCTACCTAGCTTCGCGAGACCATTTCGGTCTACTCTTGGCTAAGCTCTA